>PVJN01023524.1:0-32211 GCA_004026805.1 Lasiurus borealis | reverse complement strand
AATTCTTTCAACAAATTTCCAAATAGACATATTAATTAATACATTGTGGTTGCCAGTAGTTTTCCTGGTGTTGTTTTTAAACTGAATTTGATCAGCCCAATTTTATATAGATGTACAGATTGTCCTGTAAATATTCCATCCTACTGATTTCTGCACAGACAGCCTTTCCCAAGAGTTACAATCCGCTCTTTCCCCACTGTGTGGCTCAAAGGCCCTTTGACTTGCATCAGTCCGGACCAAAATTGTCATTAACATAGATTTTACACATTTCCTCTTCACTGGACCTAGATAATGGTTTGGAAGTCAAAACAAGATCTGAAAATTCTTTTGGTTCAGAAGAAAGTAATGATAATAATATTCCCGTGTTTAATCAATGGAGCTTTCTCTCTTTTCCTATCTATTCTGTCCAATGTCATTGTGCACCCAACACGAAACTTTCCTAATCTTCATTCACCTTCATAATAAGGGAGTCCTTAGTCATTTTTTCTATGCTGGCAAAGACAAAAGAGCTAGGGACTCGATGCAGAAGCTAGAATTATAATCATGTTTATGGATGTTAACCAAAACCACCATGAGTGAGCCTCGTGGTAGGTCTGCAAAGTTTCCACACCTGAAAGGTCAGGCCCTGCCCTTCCAAGTGGCAACAGCTGGAAACATTCCTCTCAATATGCCTTCCTCTTAGACCTAGCTCAGGACTGTAAATCTGCTGCCCTGAGAACTACCCTTCTGTATCCCAATACTCTATTAAAAAGACTCCTTCTGAGATGCACTAGAAGGAAATTGTCACATGCTTTAAGACCATTACCTCCTTAAGCTGATTAATCCTTTGCCATATTACAAAGAAATTCCAGGGCTCTGAGGAAATGGAATATTGGATAATGAAATTTTGGCCAAGTGGTAAATTACTAAAGGAACAGGTCAGAATAGTTTGAATAAGTTAAGAGGGTCACAACTCATCTAAAACTGTTCCCAAATAACTCCAAGAGATTCTGTCTAGACTCTAGACAGATTCCTACCATTCTCCTTAACTCTAAAATACCTCAATTCAACAATTTCCATTAATAGCAATGAATAGAGCAGACTCCTGATGGAATCCTTCCCTGACCTTATCTATCTATCTATCTATCTATCTATCTATCTATCTATCTATCTATATCTATATGTGGTTAATATGCTAAGTGTCCATCCAGGTAATGACATCGCATAGCAATGCCCTGTTTCCTCTCCCTAGCGATTAGCCTCCTTGCAGTTTCTTCATCCCAGGAACATGACTTGTTTTATAGCCAGTTGGAAACATTTCATACTTTAACCAAATGTCTGTGAAACATTTTCCCATGCCTCATCTCATTTAATCCTCACAAAAGTCCTAGAGGAGATAGATAGGAGAGTCAATGGAATCCTATTTTCTTAGCCAGAAAACAGAAATTTAGAAAGATTAGAATCTTTCCCTGATAGAAAAGAAGTAAGAAATGGTGGGCCTTGAAAATGACTTCAGGTTTTCTCACTGTACAAAACACTGCTGCAGTTAAATATTTTACCCTTTATTCTCCCTGCATGGTCTAAAATAATAATCTGCTTTGTATTGATATTTACTGCTGTGTTGCTAATAATTACCTGGAAGAGAAGTTGGGGTGCTTGACTGGCCTGAAAAAAGTTTTAGTTACATCAGAAAGTAGGTCTAATTAAGCAAGTTTATTCTCTCTATATAAAAGACTAAGTTGACTTGCGCATGCAAAATACATATAAAGCTCTTGCTGGCACCAATCACACACGTGTGTTTTGATCTGTCATTGTCAATCATGAATCTGGTTGACACTTCTATTATAGAAAATAGTGATATTAAAATATTTCTCCTAATTAATTTTATTTCAATGTGCATGAATTCGTGCACCAGGCCACTAGTATGGCTACAATAGACCGACAGGTCAGGGATAATTGAAAGACAAGGAAGTACTACTCAATCTTTAATGGAAAGAAGAGTTTCTCACTAGATGCTACAAGAGACTAGGAAATGAGCATAGAGTTGTGATTCTTTCAATTTCACAAACTGGGCTCCTTTGCACTGCCCCATGCTATTAGACTGGTTCTTCTCATCCTAGCTGACTACTGCATAAGGAGGAAAGTGAGCCATACTATGTCCCTTCAAAGATACTTAGTGCTGCTTTGAGGTGTTTGTTAACAGCCTCATGTTAACTCAGTAGATTCAGTAGATGGGTGGCCACAGGCAAGGATGTCAGAGACAACAATACCCACCAAACCCACCTGGATTCTTTCTTCCTTCCTGATGCCCTCTTGCTTAAGGGTGGCTGGCCTTAGTACTTTCCAGAAAACTCAAAGGCTTCTGCATGAGAATGTGGAGTGTGTCTTCTTTCAGAGTGTCATTAGAAATCGAATTATTATGGGCTGAACAGGCTTGACGACTGCTGCTCAGTAAGGCAGCTGAAGTTCAAATTGTTCAGAGTAATTGGGTCCAGCCTGTTAAGAGGTGCAGCCACAGACAAACAGGGAGAAAGAGCGCCTGCCATGTGTTACAAGTGGGCTCAGCAGGAAGTCACCATTGGAGACAAGCAGAGACTGGGCATAGGAGCCCAGGTAGAACGCCAAGTCTGAGTGAAGAAAGAGGCCCTGACAATCAAGATGAGTGCTTACTCCCAAGAGGTCAGTTTTCACTTGTTGTAGTGCTATTTCTGGTCCCAATCTCATCAAATGTCTATGCCATAGTTTCCCAAATTATATCCCATGTAAAACCCCTGTTTGGAAAAGCACAGGTGGACTTTTTTGTGTGTGAAAAGAGTTAGGTTTTTCAAATTGTTTAGAAAACGCTTTTGTGTGCGCTCTCCTTCTGGCAGTTTTCAGGGTAATTATCCCATTAAAAAGTGCCTGTGAAGTCCTGGTGCACAGAAGCCTCATTAATTTCCAGTCACTGTTTCTTAAACCAATGTATGTTTTCATTATGTCTTTTAAAAAAATATGATTTTATTGATTTCAGAGTGAGAAATAGGAATATCAATGATGAGAATCATTGACCTGCTGCCTCCTACACGCCTCCTACTGAGAATCGAGCTGCAACACGGGCATGTGCCTCAACCAGGAATCTAACCCTGATTTCCAGGTTCAACCATTGAACCACACAGGCTGGTTTCATGATATCTTTTATAAATGTCTCATGGAACACTAGTTGAGAATTCTGGTTTATATAAGTAAACACACAAAAATTGAGAGAATTATTTTTTTCACATTAAAATCTGGCAAAGGTCTTCTCTGTTCCTTGTCAGCATTGGTTTGCTTACTCTGAGAGGTGGTTTAATAAAGTGCTCGAGGGAACAGATTTGGGGCCAGAATGTCTGGGTGTGAATGTTCCCCCCCAATGCCCATTTGCTATGAGACCCTGGGCAAGTTTCTAAACCTCTCTGTACTCCATTAGTGCCTGGCACCCAGTAAACATAAAGTAAGTGTTTGTCATCATCATTGGCACCATCACCCACATTACCCTACCACCTTCCACCCATTCACTTAGATTCAGATTCTGGAGGTTGCTGTGTATCCTCCACAGCCATTCCCTCCCCCTATCCTACCCACCTTTGAAAAGCCACACTCTGGCTATCCTAGACAGCCCATGTCCTCCTTGAACCATATTGGGGTATCACAGCCTCCAAAGTGGGACATGGGTGTGTTCTGGGGCAGGGGAAGCAGAAATGGCAACTCAGAGACCTGGGCTCACACCCCCGGGGTCTCTGAGGCGTGTAATCTTTATGCCTCTCAGAGTGGAGATAGTGTTTTCTCCAGAGGGTTAGCATCAATTTTAAATAAAAACATTGTCACACACTCCGATTCTTTCCCAGAGTTCTCCTGTCTGCCTCTTGGGGAGCCCTCATTGGGTGACGGTGCCTTAGAAACAGGAGTCAAAAACTGAAGGGAGGCCGGGTCATCAGCCCAAAAGCCAGTCTCCTCACTTCACCCAGATGCCCACTACCTCCATCAAGTTTCCTTACACATTTACTAGTAGGATCAACTTGATTAATTAATTTCCCTTAACATTTAGAATCAGAATGACCTCCATCAAGTTTCCTTACTATTTAGGATCAGCGTGACCTCCATCAAGTTTTCTCCCATTTTTAGGATCAGGGTAACCTTGCATTAGGACAGAAAAAGAAAAAAAAAAAACACCTATATTCCAAAAACAGGAAGAAGAAAAGCACCATCCGGGGAGGTGTAGCCTCTCTGGTAGGGCTCTCCCCTTCTCACTCCACAGGGTTCTCCCACTCTCCCCGCCCAACTAGCACTGCCTCCAGATGGACCCTTTCCTATGTTATGATAGCACTACTCTCTTCTCAGACAGTTTCTGTGCTCCACGGCATGGTCTGAGCCATCTCCAATCTGTGGGTGCCCCGTTGCCATTTCTGCTTCCCCTGCCCCAGAACACACCCATGTCCCACTTTGGAGGCTGTGATACCCCAATATGGTTCAAGGAGGACATGGGCTGTCTAGGATAGCCAGAGTGTGGCTTTTCAAAGGTGGGTAGGATAGGGGGAGGGAATGGCTGTGGAGGATACACAGCAACCTCCAGAATCTGAATCTAAGTGAATGGGTGGAAGGTGGTAGGGTAATGTGTAGATGTTTGTCAGTGAAAAGGCTCAGTCTTGCTCCCCAATGGCTCCTTCAGAATCACTCTCTTCAAGGTTAAGCCCATGGGAGGCTCCTCCACTTTCTCTAGCAGCAGTGGCTTCCTTCCTCCCCTCCCCACCCCCGGACTTTCGGGGAGACTCAGCCAGCTCCATCCCTCTCCTCACTCAGAATGTCAGGCTGGGAACAGCCTCGGAGATCTGTGTCCTCAGCAGGATGCAGAGGATCATAGATATTAGAGATGAAGGAGGGAAAATCTATCAGGACATCTCATCTTCTTCTGGTGCAAAATGGTTTTGGCCTGAACATTTTCCAAATATTTGTCAGGCCTGGCCTTTCAGACTTGAAGTGACAAGGCCTCTCAGGGGAGAGGCGGCCTTAACCTCACTCTTAAAGATGATTTTTCTCACTGAGTTTCCCGGCCTCTGGCTTCACCACTGCATCTTTCACTCTTAGCTAAAGCCCTTCTCAGCACCCTGACTCCAGTGAGGGGGGAGGCTCTGAAGGCCACAGGAAGGGTTGGAAAAGGGCTGAGCTGTCACTCTGTGGGCCATGTGCCCCTTTGACTTCAGATCAGTAAAAAGGGGCCAGGTAAAAGCCTGACTCCAGCTTCTGGAAAAGGCATACCCTTGGTCTTGCAGGGTTCCCTTTCTATCCCGAAAGCCCTGCACAATCTTGTCATTCTGATAGAGTGATGAGGTCTTACATGGAGTCACCACCTCAGATGCCGCCAGGGGCTCTTGAAGAGTGGCAAGTGCTCCCCCTCCACAGACTGCCTTCTCACAGGAGTGAGGACCTGTGTTGACAGATCTTCCATTATAAGACAAAAACAAACCAGAAATCAATATATCAATGTAAAATCTAACTTTTAAATGTTAGCAGTGAGCTGCCCCATAAGAGGCCTTTTCTGGGCAGCCTGCATCTCTTGAGTGTGCTCAGAGATTACTTTTACCCAGTGGCAAAGCCCAGGCTGACACCAATCCCCTTGCTTCATGGCATTACTCCTCCCTCCGACACCTACCATTGTGTGGGGACTCCAACGCTGTGTATTTATAATTGTGTGTGTAAAAGCCTTGCCTCCTGGGTTCCAGGAGGCTGGGGACCACATCTGATACTGCTTGTCCCTACATTTCTAACTTGCACAGATGTCTAGTCTGCCGTCTTCTGCAGAGTTACATCCCTCCAGAGGAGTGTCCCCATTCATAAAAAGGTCCAAGCTTTCAGGGAATGTTAACATGTGGTGGGGCAAGGCCATTGGGGAGTCTCTCCCTGCCTCTCTACTAGACAGCTCTGGACCTTGAGGCAATTCGAATTCTCGGCTGTCTTCTCTGTAAACTGGAGGTGATAAGAAAGGCCTGAGCTCCAAGGGCTGCTGTGAGGTTCCAATGAGACAGCAGGATGCAAATGTAGCACACAGACCAAAGGTTCCAGGAATGGCATCTGGAAGCTGCCTCCCATTCCCATATACTTCTAGACCCCATGAGCCCTCGCTTCACATCTCCATTCTACAGTCTCACTGGGCTGATGGTATCCACCTCCGCATTTTAGTTTCTCCTCTAGCTAGCCAGCGACATTCTTTGAGGAGCCCATAGCTCTCTTAATGGTTAAATATGGTATAGAGACACAGAGGATCAATGGATCCTGTCACTCAGGATCTCAGTGGTGAGGGAGGTGGGGCTAGGAGGACACAGGCTTGATGTGATAGGCTCAGATCTGCACCACCCAAATTCCTCTTCCAGGAAAGGATGGCTGCCCAACTGTGAGGTAAGTGGACAGCAAACAGTGCCCAGCCATTAGCTTTTTCAAACTGGCTCCGGCAATAGACAGATGCTTCCCAAGAGGCCACTCCTGTCCCAGGCAGCTAGCACCTCATACCTGAGTCAGGCAAGTATGTAAAGGCACTGCCATTTCAGCCCATCACAGGATGACCTTGGTGGTCAATACTGATTCCAGAGCTCCCAGCTCGATTGGGTGATGCTTTGCAAGGCCTGCCTTACACTCCACCTTCTATGCTGCCTGGTCTTGCTTCTGCCCTTCCTTCTACAGGTGTCTGATACTTAATAAACATCCTACACCCCAGACTCCATCTCATTCCCGCTTCCCCAGAACCCAATCTACCATGTGCACACATGTCCACCCCAACAGGCCTTTATGACCAGATCTTTTTAATAAATAGATGGCAGTCCTGATGGCTCACAAGGAAGACTGGTTTTGCATTGATATCTATAGGTTTCAGATGGTCAGAGGATCTATAAAGTTGGAAAAGACTGATTATATTTTAATAAAGCTATGTTTACACAAAAGAGACATCAGAAAGATCAAAGGAACACATAACCCTCAAACAGGCTTCTGAATCTCTTAGCACTTTCAGTAGCACTTATTATATCTTCCACAGTAATGTTGGAGCTCTGGGGAATTATAAAAATACACCCAAATACTAAGCGACTTTGTGTTAACATGTAGTTTTCTTCTGAAATGCCCAAAGCACTCATTTGTGGGAGGATATTGGGGAGCTAGGTACTGAAATGGGAAAATGAGCCTTTGCAAAGGTGCCCTGCTTTGCTGTTATCTGATAATGATGCCATACAACCTGCTGGCACTCAGAGTTTCCAAGGGCCTCTGCAAACGTGCCATGAAAAACTTCACCAAAAACCAGCCCTTCAAAGGCAGGTTCTTACATTCCCAGGAGCAATCGGATATCTAGGGACAAAGATCTCATTTCTGGGTTCCTGTCTTTCATCTTTACCCTGAGTACTTAGCTGTACCCATCATTCTCCACTGCCTTTATAATCCTCTTTGCTCAAACATCCCCTGATCTTAAACAGAATAAATTCTGTTATCACACAAATTCTATGTAGGAAAGTGCTCTCCTGGGTGAAGGTCAGATTCCATGCAAGCTGACATGCCCAGTTGTTGTTAAGAAAGAAGATCCTCCCTTTGTAAAATGTAAATGAGAATGATAAAAGGACAGTGTGTGCAACTGGAGCTGTGTCCATGCTGCAATCTAATCGCAGCAAAATTATTAAGACTCCAATCTGAGTGGTGTCCTCCCACTCACAAGTCTGTGCAGCCCTGGGAAAGAGCCGGCTGATGGAAATGTTTCTTCATAAGCTTTTCAACAGCATGGGCCCAAGGGGCCACACACAAGGGATGGCACGGGAAGCACGCTGACCAGCACAAAGCCAGTTCTTTCCCAGTGCAGGGCAAAATACCTCAAATGTTTCATCCTCTAAGAGAATAATTAGCATTGTCTTCAGAAATAAAAAATGGATTATTCTGAAATGATCTGATCTATGAAGAGCTGAAGAGCTCAAAGAATGAGAGATGTATTATTTCTCCAGGGAAGGAAAAAGCCTAATGCAATTTTGGACAGAGTTCAGCAATATGATGAGAATATACATGAAGCACACAGAAGCTACTTTTGATGTTAGTTCATGGAAATAAATTATACATGCACAACTGTATGTGCACACAACCTTAAGATAAGCCATACTGGCGGGCTTTGCATACCATTTTAATTAGGTATACATTTTCTAATTTCTTTTTTTTTTTAACACGCTGCTAGGACAAGATGCTAACATAAAATTTCCTGCATGCTGGGAGCTAATTCAACAAAAAATTAGAAAGTTGAAGCCCTGCTCCCCGGAAAAGAAGGTCTTAGCATAAAACATTCATTATTTCCTTGTAAGTTGTAAGGATAAAGATGTTGGACTTAGCATCTAAGCAGGAGGAAACTGTCACTTTTCATTATCAGTGGGAAATGTTCTAATTTGAAGATTCCCCAGCACCTTTTGATTCAGCAACTCTACCTTTTCATCAACATCTGCCTTCATTCAGAATCTGTAGCTTCGTCAACACTGTGCTGGCCAGTGCCATTGGGTATCACTTTTTGAAGAAATGGCAACCTGTGTCTCCAGGTTTTTTCTGGCACCGTCTCATTAAAATGAAGCTCAGGCTCAAAGTAACCCTGAAAGACCCAAGTGCTCAGTGAAAAATGTGGTGCATCTCTCCTCTTAAATTACACGCCAAAGTGAAGTGTGCTGCATCACACACGGAGGAGAAGCTAAAGGCCACGCTGTTAGAGTTAATGAGCAGATGCTAGCTCAGCTCTCTACCCAGGGAGGTTAGAGACAGGAAACATAGCCATCAACAAGAAACTTTGTTTAAAATATTCATTAAAAATGAGTTGCCTCTCTGCTCACTTCCACAGTCACCTGGACACTCAGGGCAATGAGAAAAGGACTCGCACATGTCTAAGGAAAGGTATCTTGGAGGTGTGACAGGCCATAAGCAAGGGCCTTTCTGTACTCGTAAATGTGGTGGTGAGACAACAAAAAGAGCACCATGTAAGAGAGGTGGAGATGGCCATCATGACATCGTGTGGGACAATTTTTGTTCTAATCCATCTTGACCCCACCACAACTCCTCCTCCTGAGAATGGCTTGGGTACTGCCAAAGCCTTTCCTACTTATGTTGCCCCCTCCCCCTCATTCATTCATAAGGGCTGGCCAATCAAATATTAGCCACAGGAATGGGTTCTCCTCCATCCAGGATGAATTGTGATATTCTGATGCAGACCAGATGGGTCTTCCTAGAACAAGAGCAGCTGGGCTGAGCCCAGTTAATCTGCTAATGTGAGTTTTGACATGTAGAATCTAAGTTGATTACGATGGCAGTGATGAAAGTGGTTGAATTCTCATAGCTAAACATCAGGATAGCTCAGCCTACTGGAGAGGCTCAGTTGGTTGAGCACTGCTCTGTGTGCTGAAATGTTGTCAGTTTGATTCTTGGTAAGGGTGCATGTCTGGGTTGTGAGTTCAATCCCTGCTTGGAGCATGTATGAAGGGCAATCAATCGATGTCTCTCTCTGTTTCTCTGTCTCTCTCCCTCTAACTCTCTTTCTCTAAGTATGTCCTCAGGTAAAGACTAAAACAAAAACACTGTAATAGCTCATTAATCATTAGTTTACCCAAAACTTCCATGGCTCATTAGCTACTAGTTCATTATCAGTTAAATGTAGTATTTAATATGAATCATGAAGATTAGAGGTAGCAATTTACAGAACAATCCTTACATTGTCAGTTCCTATACAAAATATAATATGTACATTATTGTTCTTAAATCTTACAACCTCTATGCAAGGAACCCATTTTTAGCCACATTTGACAGATAAGGAAGATGACTTCGGCAGGGCAAGTAACTCACTCAAAGTTAAACTGCTCACAAGTGCTAGTCCTGGGGTTCCAAGCAGGTCTGCCTAACTCAAGCCCATTCATTGACATTATTCCCAGTCATCTCCACACTGGGGAGAAGTTCCTTTCATCAAATTTACCCCAAACTGTACAAAGTATCACCATTAAAAGCTATTATGCCCACTGGTATTTATCTTAATCCCTAATTATATTACATTCATTGTTATGCTAGTTTCTTCAGAGAGGTATTATATGCAAACCACAAGTGTCAAATTTCCACCAGCTTCTGACAACATAAAAATCAGACATTGTTTTGGGGTTCTTTGTTAAATAAACCAGTAGAACTCTTCCAATTAAGAGACACAGAGTAGTCACACGTTATCTGTAGAACTGATTCTAATTTACACCTTAATCTTGTTTTAATACACACTACCTGAGTCTCAGCTTGGACAGATATAAGATTCGCCTAGTGGGAGGATATTAGTTCTCTAAGTATTTTAATTAAAAAATTGTTACACTGAGTAGCTCCCGCCAATCACACATGAATTTCAATTGGAGAACAAAGAATTTATAGTTTCTGGATGGAGAATAGTTCCATGGACATGCTTTTCTTTTCATCAGGTTCTGTTATATGGGTGTGTGAGACAAAGAGAGAGACAATTATTCTCATGCTATGTTGGAACTTGCCAGAGACAGTTAAAATTAACTACCTTATTTCCATACAGTATAAAAACAAAATCACTCATTCAGACTACAGAGTCTCCAATCTTCGCGGCAACACGAGAGTCATGTAACCCAGTGTTCCTTCTCTGCACACACTCTTGCCACCACGCAAATCCCACCAATAGATAAAGTCATCGGAGCTAATTAGCCCCTGGAAAAGCAAAGGCAAAGAACAGACTCCCAAACCCCCCAAATACCAACCACAACAGATCATTTGAACCATTGGGTAGTTCGAGTACATGAAAACTGTGAAGTAAATTAATTAGCTTCGCATCGATCGGTATCAAAAGTCATTAGCCCTGCACTGCCAGAAATCCTGAGAAGCCAGGAGTGTGCGAGAAGAGGCTGCCAGGGAAATCAATTTCTGCTCCTCAGTGTTAATGTTTTAAAGGGTCCCTGCTGTATAACTTGCCCAGAAGCATTCTGGAGCAAAGAACCCATGGATTTCTATCTGCCACATGTGTCACTGAACACAACTACATCTGCTGAATAACTGACGCTCAATGGTGGAAATTCCTCTGGTATGTGCACATGGCAAGTGCTAGAGAGAAGGGAGAGGAAGGCAAAGGGGTTAAGTTTCCCCCTGGATTTCTGCTTGGCATCCCACTTATCAACTAAACCATCCTTCTGCCTCCTGAAAGGCAAAGCAGGTACTGACATCATCCATGCCACAGACCTGGAGTCCTTCTCTCCAATACTACTGAGCCCTTTCTGTGAGTCCAAGTACGGTGCAGGGCATACTCTACAACCCTCACAGAAATCTTGTGATTTTTACAGATTAAGAAACTGAGGGCTAGGGACAGAGAATCAGTTTATCACAGGGACAAAGCTAGTAAGTGGGAGAGTGTGGGTTTGAACCCAGGTCCAGGCAACTCCTATATCATTACTATACAAGGCTCAGTCTCTAAATAACACTAATATAAAGTGCGCAGCTTGATTGCTCAGAGGCATTTGATACTAAATCCAAAGTGTCCAGGGAGCTCAGGCAGCTAGGTCTTTTATCCAACAGTCTTTCCCTGGAAGGGGCCAAAGGTCCCTGCTAGAATCCTTGCACTGTCAGGGAGCTTTCTACCTCATGCAACTATAGATTTGGTAGTCAAAAGTCTTGGATTTGCCTTTTCTGAGCTCACATCCAGGATCCCAGTCCTGGCCTTGAAAGCAGCTTTACCCACTGGTCAGTATTTAAAGCATTGATTGAGCTCAGTACTTGGATCCAATAACAACTGTAACAGTAAATAGTATTTTCACTTGCAGGGGCCCTTGTGAAGACTCAGTGAGGGTTAAAATAGGACTGGCATGTGGTTAGCATTTGTCTAATGTTACTTATGAAGATTTTTCTGGTTTTATTCAGTAAGTTATTTTTAAGAACACAATGAGCACTCATGAAGGCCACATACAAAACAAAAGCTATGACCCTGACAATTACCTTTCTCTATCCATCTGCACTGATTCCATTTTATCTTTTTATCTCTCCCACTCAAAGTAACCATCATCTTGAGTTCCAGGCACATGCTTCCTTTGTCATGTTTTTGTTGGGTTTTGTGGCCTTGTCCTGGTTTGCTCAGGCTGCTGTCACAGAAACCATATGCTAAATGGCTCAATCGACAAACATCTATTTCCTCTCAGTTCTGGAGAATGGAAGTCCCAGGTCAGCGTTCTGGTAGAGCTGAGTTCTGTGAGAGCTCCTTGCTGGCTGACACACTGCTGCCTTCTCACTGTGCCCACACGGCCTTTCCTTGGTTCATGCAGTAGAACAAGTGAGAGATTTCTCTCTCTCCCTCTTCCTATAACAGCACTAATCCCATTAAGAGGCACCATCCTCAAGACCCCATCTAAACCTAATTACCAAAGGCCTCACTTCCAAATATCATCACATTGGCAGTTAGTGCTTCAGCAAATGAACTTTGGGGAAATACAAACATTCACTCTAAACATACCATCTATGATTGTTCCTAAAATGCTTTATAACATAAGCTTTTTTAACTTTATAAAAAGGATGACATCTTTAATCTTATATATATGAGCTTTGTTGGCTTATTTCCCCCTCATTCAATATTTCATTAATAAGAAATTAAAAGATACAACTGAAGAATAATGAAACACTACATATTAAAATCTGAACTTATATTAGAAAACAGCCTCAAAATTAACAAACAGAATGTCAATCTTAAGTACATAAAAATGAGCAAAATAAGTCCATATTAACAAAAGAAAACCCATAACAAAAAAACTATGTCATTTTTAAATTTTAGATAAAATGGACAAATGCCTAGAAATGTATAATTTAACAGGATGGGCATAAAAATAGTGGAAACAGAAAATCCTGTGACTATTAAAGACATGGAAGGAGCCATTAAAATTTTCTTCAAAGAGAACATCACGCCAGATGGTTGTACAGCCCTTTCCCCAGCTTTCAATTTTATGCTAACTTTTCCAGCTGATAGAAAAACAGCTCATTCCCCACTGAATGTATCAGGTCAGTGTAACCCTTTTACCAACATCTGACAACAACATTTCATGAGAAAAAGTACAGACATATTTAACTCATAAATATAGATACATGCTCTTCTTCTAAGCAGTTTATTAAATTGTTATCCATAAGAAGATTTCTTTTCAATCCACAAGCAGCAGCCTGACTTTATAGAAAGTCTAGAAGCCCAGCAGGCGAAATCCCATGGCCCCACCCACCTGTGCCGGTCTTTGGTCGTTATGGTGTCATGACCACTGGGTTTTTGTTATATAGACTAGAGGCCTAGTGCATGGAAAAATTTGTGCATGGAGGAGGGGGTGTATTTCAGCCCGGCCTGTACCCTCTCTAACCCAGGACCACAGGCCTCCAGACTGTTTGCCTGCCTGCCTGCCTGATCGCCCCTAACCTCTCTGCCTGCCTGCCTGATGGTCCCTAACTTCTCTCCATCTGGTCTGATCACCCCTAACTGCCTCTGCCTTGCCCTGAACCCTGGACTCAGGATTCCTCCTCTGGCCAGCACAGGCACCCAGGACCCAAGTTGGCTTCACCTGCGCTGCCCACAGCTGCAGGGGACTGTGGGCAGGCAGCTTTGTCTGGGCCACAGCTGCAGGCGCTGGTGCCCGGGACCAAGGGGCTGGCGGCTTGTCCTTCTCCTGGGCCGCAGTGCCAGCCACTGGCTCCCAGACTTTGGGATGTGCTGCTTGTCCCTCTCCCATGCCACAGCCTCAGGTGCTGGCACCTGGAACCATGGGCCAGGCAGCTTGTCTTCTCCTGGGTCACAGCCTGGATGGTCCCCATTCCTCTCTCATGAGTTCATTTGTGCCAGACTGGTCCCCGTTCCTCTCTCCCCAGTGTTGAGTGTCTGAGCCATTATGGCATAATGGCAATTTGCATATTACCTCTTTATTACACAGGACTACATTATTTTTGGAATGTACCATTCTTCTACCTAAATGAAGCAGGAGTGTTATCTGAGCTAAAACTTAAGTCTCCTCTGAAAAATGGTGCTTCATAGAAACCCGCTAATTTTGTAAGAATTAATGAGGTAACTAATATAAAGCCCTTAGCTCAGTATCTAGAAGTACCAATAAGCAATAATAAGTCAGAGCTACTATTTATCAAGGGCTTGCCTGAGAATTAAAAAAACAAAAACAAAAATCAACCTCTTCTTTAATGCTCTGAGGTGACTACCTCCCTGAGAAGGAGTACTATCACACTTAAGGAATAACGTAATTGAGTCAAGAGAATTGCAACAATTTGCCGAAACACATGCCTCATATAAAGCAGAGTGAATGTAACCACCATGTGCAGCGTGCACACAGGGCACAGTGGGCAAGTCCCATTTGGAGGCGATGTTAGTAGTTAAGTGGGGACACAGTGCTTCCTCTGAGCGGCATTCTGGTTCCTCCCGTGGATCCTGAAATGTTTCACCTTCTGAGGAAAGATTTTCAGGTTGGGGATTGATCTGTGACAGACAAGATTAATTTGCAACGTTTCTCACAGAAAGGCTTCAGAGGGCAGGGGTGAGCGACACGTTGTCATTTCTCCATCCCTGCCTGGGAACCTTGACTGTTAATGAGATCAGATGTGTCCTGGCAGCTCCCTCCAGTACTGCCACAGATTCTAGTTCAAAAGAATATTTTTTCCCACCCACCCAGCCATCCCAGCTTTCCCTCTGTGATTCGACAGTCTGTTCCATGTGTCTATGTCCATGGACCTATTTTGCTCATTTGCTTATTTTATTCATTACATTCCACATCGGAGTGAGACCATATGAAAGTTGCCTTTTTCAGACTGGCTCATTTTGAAGAAAAAAAATTTTTTTTTTAACATTTTGGCTACTTCCCTGCCCACCTGGAACTCGCTACTGCTAGGTTTCTATGATATAATATTTGTGATAATTTACCTTAGGCAGGACTTGTGGCTTTATTCCATTAAGGTTATTAATGATGTTGCCAATAATCCATTTCATATTTTCATAGGAAGAGATTATTTACACAAACAAGGAATCTAGGGAGATGAAGGAGAGTTCTCAGGTGGGGGAAAGGTGAGTGGCAGGAAGTGTATGAGGCCTGGGGACTCTGCTGGCTTAAAAATCAGGGGGCAGATACAGTTTCCACTCTAGCATTTCCCCAGGGAAGCTTGCCTATTGATTAGACACAGCAAACCCGCACAGATTCAAGAATCAATTCGCCCTCTGAGCATGGAAAACACCAACTCCATTAAAAATTACACATGACATCATTTGTCACTGTGGTGTGCACGGTGATTTTCTTCTACCTTAGGAGAGACTTTATGCTTGTGTACTACTGGCACACTGGAAAGGAAACCAACCAGAATGTATTTCTTTCCTTTTATGTCCATAGCGATACTAGAGACTATGCATGTTATCATATGTTTAAAGCATTTTGGTAGAGAAACAAGAAGGTGAAAGAGGGCACTGAACAAGCCTGGATATGGAAAGAGTTGCAGCTGACCCTTCAGGTACCACCTACCTGTGCCCTGCCACACTGCCCTCACCATCCAGCGCTCCCTATTTCTCCAGGCTTGGAGCTGCAGGTCCAGTTGGTTCAGCTGAATATTATTAAGTGACTTTGTTTTCAACTACATTTAGACAGAACCTTAGAAAGGGGTAGGTAACACTGTGAGAGCGAAGGGCAATACGTGGATGGTGAAAAAAATATTTGATCATGCAATACAGATGCCAAAGTGTTGTGAAAGGCATATGGCAGTTCCCCAAACCCACCCATCCACAAACAAGCATGATCTTCCCTTCCTTCCCATCTTTGCTCCTCCCTCCCTCCTGGAGAAAATGACCACATCAGAGGAGGCAGTGGAGAGAGGGAGGAGTGTCTTGCAGTGGTGTGTGGTGAGGGCAGCATGCAGGTCCTGAAGTCGGAGGACAGTGTGGGGAGGGAATGGCATGGAGCAGTGGGGAGAGTGGTGTGTGCAGTGTCTGAGGGGGCAGAGAAGAGAGGATGAGAAGTGCAGAGGCGGTAGGCAGGAGGGGGTCACCGATCATTGAGGAGATGGCTTTTACTGAGAAAATATATCTAAGATAATGAGAAGATAGTTTGTCACCATCTGGGAAGGTATTAATATAAACATGGAAAAAGGAAAAAAGTGAGATGTGAATTGGTACAAACTCACGGCAGGGAGTATATGTACACGCATACTCATGTACATATAGTTCTGATAATAAATGCATGTGCAGACATATATGCATCTATTTTTCTAGCCAGAAAATGTGAGTGTAGAGGATCTAGCAGCAATGACATCCCAGGAGCAATGAACATGCCAAGTCCCCTGATCTTCGTTTCTAAAGCCATCCTCCACTAAAGGGGCCAGGGTTGCCTGGAGAAATGGCTGGACAGGGAAAGGATGAGAGGATTGTGCAACTGATTATTTTATACTAGAAATTACAAAAGTGCTCAGAGTGGTGCGGACACCTGGCCGACAACACCTGGGCCAGGTGATCAGTGAGGGCACGGGGCACGGCAGTGCGCCTTCCACGCGGAGCACTGAGGAAGCTCAGCATCCCTTCTGCACAATCTCGCCAGGAACGCATGGTGAACATGGCCTTTGTTGAATCTTGAAGACATTCTGAAAGACCCAGGTACAGGGTCATCCCACAGGGAAGGGTGAGGCAGGAAAAGACTGGGAACAGTTCCAAATGGCAGGAAAGGGATGAACAACAAACGCTAAATGCAGCATGGGTCTCTGGGTAGGAGCATCAGGAAAAAGGAGTGTGGCTAAGAGAGTGCCACATGGGTAGTCTGTGGATGGTTGCCCAAAAGGGAGGGTTTTCATGGCAGTAACAAAAAGGTCTGTTTTAGGAAGGTAAACACTCACACTTAGGTTTGATCGGGAATCATGTCAGAAAAAGAGTATAACTGTCTATTTGAGAGACAGAGAGGAAGAAATGTTTTAAAATATTAAAAGATGGATAATCTCGATAAAAGAGATATGATAGTTCTTGCAACTCTTCTATAGGCTTGAAACGGCCTCAACATAAAAAGAAATACTAAACAGTGCTGAGATCTGAAAAGAAGATCTTGGAGGAAAATTACATTATGTGTGGCTAGAATTCCTGCTGTACTTTCCAAGAAATACGGATCCTAAGGTAAACCCCTCCTTGGGAAGAAGTCCTAAGCAGGGACAAAAATGAGAGCAGCCAGAGGAGAGCCAGATGACCGCCCTGAAGGAAAGGGAAATTCAGCATAAGCAGGATGGAGAGGCTGGCAGGCTGTGTGTATAAGAAAAGAAAAACATTTGATTGCTAGATACTGGGACAGAGAGAGTGCATGCAAGCCAAGAACTGCCAAAAGGAACAGAATTTGTCAGAAAAGAAGCTGTTAGAGGAAAGCCAAATAAATCTTGGTGTGTGATAGTATCCTCCCATTATTCCAAGACTCTGCCAGTCATGTCCACTACGCATGCTCACACAGACACGCTTCTCTAACCTTGTCTATTAGTTAGATTTAATAGGGGAGAGGCTCATGGGAGGACAGGGGTTGCAGGTGCTCAGTGCAGCCCTGCCTGCACAGGTGCATGTGAGCTTCATATGAATAGTGAGAGAAAACATGTACATAACCATTCTACTGTATGCCCGGGGAAAGTAAGAGCTAGCAGCCAAGCCTGGCTGAATCGGCTAAGATGGGATGGAAGAGAACCTTCAGATTCCTCAGCTCCCTCCCTGAATAAGCAAGCCCTTTCTATCCTCAGTCCCATTCATCCCCGATAGCTCTCTCAGAAGGTGAGGATTGGATACAGAAACTGTAAGGCATGGGGTTCAACAACAGACCAGGTCCCTCAGTAAGTAAGTGGACAGCCAAGACCTGACACCCACTGTAGGACCAAAATTCATCATCATTCCACCATATTCGGCTGCCTTCTGCCTTGCTTGGAAAAGAGGGGTCTGGGGAGGGTATTGGGATAGAGAAGGCTGCACAGAATGTGGCACTAAGTCCTGACGGGAGGGGCAGGCCACACAAGCATTTGGAAGTAAGGAAGCCTGGTGGGGATTTGGGGTCTATTTCACATGGCTAAATACAGTGTAACCCACTCAGTGGCAAAGCTGGGGGGTGGACGGGCTGCTGAACACACAGCATGGGTAACAATTCCTTCTACCGCCACACCCTGGAAGCACAAGGCCAAGGCCACCTGTGCACAGATTCATGGGAAAACCCTCATGTTCAGACACTATTTAGGGAAGTTGCGCCAGAGACATGGAAAGAGTGCACTTTCAAGGTGCTATTTCTGAAAATGTAGAAACTTCCAGTTTGGATACATTTTTCTGAAAATTCCCCCCATCATTGTTAGCACTTCTGCCCAATAATCACATCCCTAAAAACATACCCTTGGAGCAAGGAAAGAAGGTGATAAATTGCAAATCAGCTGTGATTTATGCAGATACCCACTGGAAACTGCATTCACCACCTTTTCCAAACAGCATCACAGGGATTTCCTTAAAGTGCAAGAAGTCTATTTTCACAAATTGGGCCCACAATTCATTCTCTAATCAGTGTATTTTTATGCCAACAGTCAAATAGTAGATAATGTAGTTAGGGGAGGGAGTATGAGTTAGAAAAACATGGACCGTGCTATTCAGAAGAAAAAGAATGAAATAGCCAAATACATTTTCTATGGCCTTAGTTTTGCTTTCAAGTGCTTTTCTCCAAAGGACTTTGCGATGTAATTGGCCTTAGTCATGCTGAATATGAACACAAAAATGCCAAATGATCACAAAATATGTCTGGAAAAAACTGCAGTTGGTGCTGGCGTGCGCCCTGCCAGCTGCACACAAAGACTAATGAACAGAGAGCTGCGTTTTCAAAGGGGAGATCAGAGCAGTAATCAGCCTTTAAGGGCCTAGGGGTGCCCAGCAGGACTCACTGGCCATTTCCCTCCCTTACCCAGGACAAAAATTGCCCTTTTCCTTAGCATCCCACGTGAAGGGGAGCAGAGAGAAGAGTTAGAGGCCCTGACTCTGGGGATTGCTGATTCAATGTTTACATTTGCCTGCTTGAGGCTGGGTTCCTCTGAAACAATTCTCAACACATGACTGAGTAGTTGATTTGGAAGGTGGTCCCAGGATAGCAAAGCAGAGAAGTAGGAAAGTGACACTGGGAGACTCCATTCTCCAAGTGTGTGTTACCAAACAGATCACTGCTGTGAGTGAGAGGGACTTCCTTGCTGGGAGGCAGGGGAGACCTGTTTCAGTTATTCCACCACTGAAGGAGCAAGGGAAGCTGGATACTTATCCCCCACTTCTATCTGGGCTGATGACTGCTACCACGGGGAGGAGAATTAAATGTCTGGCCCGTCCAGTCCATTTTGCACTACACACAGGCCCAGTGGACCCCAGTGACTAGAGCACCGTCAGCCAGAACGCCATGGTTTTACAGATGGAAACCAAGGGTCAGTGTAATGGGATGGTCATTGTCCAAGGTAGTATGGGCAGTACACCAACAGCATCTGCTACAGGGTCCTTTAATGGGGAAATGTTGATTCTAAGCCAATGCAGACATCTGTGATTGCTTTCTCACTTCCTCCCCTTATCCCTCACCCCAGGCCCCTTTCCCCCTTCCCCCCCAAAACAAACAAACGCCGCAGGGTAAAGTCTTAATGAGCATAAGACAGACCACCATGGTCATTTTAAGACTTGCTTTGAATGCATGTTAGTGCTGAGACTCTTCCAGTGCTCATCAGTGTCTGCAAGGCAAAGTCATCTAAATCATCCATGCCTTGGTCTGATTATTGCTTTAACAGACTCAAAACTTTTGGTTGGTCTTGAAGGGGAAAGTCAAGATGCTGCAGAAGAAGAAAAAATGCCTGCAAGGTATAACTTATTTGCTGTCATATGATTCCCATGGCACCCCACATTTCCTTACCTCAGCATCTATTACATTTTAATTATTTCTTCTTCATTATCTGTCTTCCCTGAGAGCCCATATACTGAATGGGGCAGACACCATGTCTGCTTCTTCACAACTCTATTTCAGTATTTAACACATAGTAGGGACTCAATCACTACTTCTGAATGCAAGAATAAATTAATAAATAAAGGTTATTACCATCATCCACTAGGAAAAATAGCTGAAGGTTTAAACTGCCTATGAGGCAATAGTCAAATATAGACAATGCATTTAGGGGAGGGAAAAGGGTGTTTCTCAAACAGATAAAGCCCTGAGCCAGGGATCACTGTGTATCAGAAGGGATTCAGGCCCTGCTTACCCATCAGCAGATGCCTATGGTAGTCATTAAGAGCTGCATTCTGATACGTGTGGTTTTCCTTCTTCCTATGAGTCATAGTGTCATCCTTCCTTGCTCCCACAAAATTAGGTATGGCATGTGGTTCACTGTGGCCAATGAATAAACCAGAAGTGAGCCACTTCTAGGTAGATGTCTTTAAAAAGTTAGTGCACAATTTACCATTTGATTTCCCCATGCCACAATAACCATTAATATCCCAGATGGTAGAATACTGATCAGCCTGATTCCCTAAAATAAAAATGATATATGGCAGAGTATCCAACTAATCCACAAAAGACTTGTGGCATAAGTAGAAATACACTTGTGTTGTTCAAAGAGTGGTGCTGTTTGTTACTAAGCCATACCCATTCTATTCTGACTGACATGGGGCCCTATCTATATTCAGTGGCCCCAAGTAGACCAATATGACTTGCAAATTCTCTGCTTTCATGAATCACTATGCATACCACCACTTTACACATGCATTGTCCTCTGCACTTAAGAGAATCCTGCCACAAACATTGCTTGTCTGTGTGCAGAGAAAGACAAAAGGCAAACTGGGGCTTAACCTCTTCGGCCCACAGAGGCTCTTCCAAAATCCTGTAACACAGAAAAAAGAAACCTCCCACATGCCACTTAAGAAAGGAGGCCTAATTCTTCCATCCTAATGAAGTCCAGATCAATTCCTGCACCATCAAGGCCACCACTGACCAGGGGGTCAGAGCTTCAGGCTCATGACTAGTTATACTTCTACAATTATCACTGCTAATTAATGTCAATGTTCAGCTTAAACTGAAAACTGCCTATTCTGACCCCTATACTTTAATTTAAAGAGACAGTTCCCCATTTCAAAACTGGGCACTTCATCTTAATAGTATAATTTCATTTAAAAAGAAAAGATACCAAAGAAAAATGACATCCTCCAAACCGGTTAGTTGGGTTATCAAAATTAAAAGCATAAAAAATTAATAATGGGGGTAAGTATTATTATAGAAATATATTTAATCTTATATTAAAATATAATTTTTTTAAACCATGGCTGCCAGAGTTAAAATGTTAATAGTATTTAAACATAAATCCTTCTCCACATGAAGCAAGAATCACTGTGCAGGCATGTTAACTATTCTTTTCACTTTGGAGATGCTGCCTGGGAAAGCATTTTAACACAAGCCTTGTCGGTGTTAATCCTGATGTCTGATGCTGAGATGTGTGTTATATTACTTTATGTAACTGAAAAATGGGAAGCCTTTATGTGGGATTACAGGCTGAAATAATGACCTTCTAACGGAAGCAGGGCCTGGGATATAATGAGGAGCCAAATGGGATTTTAGGACAGAGGCTCTGCAGGACTTGAAAGGAACCAGGCCTTTTGTTCCAACCCACTTGCTCACTAACAGAATGCTTTTGCCCCTTGACCTTCACTTATCTCTTTCTGGCTCACCCACAAAGAAGAGTAAGCAAGAGAGACAGACTTGATTCACTGGGGGTGGGGGGTGGTAATGGGGGGAATGGCCATACAAACTTTGGACTTGGGTGGACAATAGTGGGAATGTCCTAAGCACTCCTTTGCCACCATCACCGGTCTGGTGCTATGGTGTTTACTGTGCTCACGGAGCCCAGGGTGGCTTGCAAGAGCCTGAAGTTCCATGGAGGCTAAGTCAGAAAGAGAAAGGCCCAGTGGATTTGAAGCAGATTAATAAGAAGCTAAGAAATCCCTTGGCAAGTGGAATGGGGAAATGGAGACAGCCTGACAAACACCCAAGCCAATTAATAAATCGCAATATCTTATCTTCCCTAACTAAAGACACTTAGAAGCAAATCATTTACACATTCCAGATCATGCTGGGAAGACCTGCCTAAGTCCTGGTCCCTCTCTGGTGACATTCTTTGAAGGTGAAACTGACCAGAGAACTACCCTGATCCCTCTATATTCTCATTTTGATGCATCAGAATATTAAAGGAAACACCTGAAAAGCTAATGAATATTCTATTGAGATCCTCCCAAGACCTTCTCTAAAATTCCCACCTTTAGGAAACACATAAAGACACTTAAGATAAAGGACTCCCTTAAGCACATCCATGCCTTCCCCCTCTTCCTTCCTTAAGCATGTATCTTTGCTCTCTTTCTCCTAAGCTCTAAGGATCTGAATGAGACATGCAATCAGGGAAGCAGTGGGCAGCGGTAACATCTGGGAACAAGGGCAAATGAAATGTCATTCTACTATTAACCATATGTATGTCATAAACATCTATAGATGCAAGCAATGGACCTTTTTAAATTAAATTCAAAACAACATAGCAGTTAACTGATTAAAAGAAGTCATTAGTTCAACAGGCATGTAAGCACAGATAATGGATGCCTAATAAATCAAAAAATTTCAGGTAGTAATATAGTGGTAGATGGTATACAGACAAGAACAAATAAGAATGGGATAGAGAATAATTAGAACAGGGTCAATTTCCTATATGACAGACAGGGACTGCCTCAGTGAGGGAGTGGCATTGAGTTGAGATCAAAATAAATAGGAATAATCCACCATGTGAGATCAAGAGGAGAAACATTTCAAGCAGAGGAGGCAGCCATGGCTGAAACCTTATGGCAGGAACAAACTCAGTGTTTCACAGAACAGAAAGAATAACTTGTTTGTTGAGAAAGGACAGGCATGAAAAGATGAAGGGGAGAGACCTTAGATTCAAACAAAGACTTCATATGTCATTGTCAGGGGCATGGAAGGCAATGGAAGGGTCATAAAGCAGTCATAACAAGTTCTATTTAGAGACTTGTGCCACATGAGAATAGACACTTGGGGGTAAGAATATAAGCTTAGGGAGCAAAATGAAGACTGCTAAAAATTTTTTAGGAATGAGAAAATGAAGGCTGGAAGAGAGATGAAGTTATAAAGATAGTAAAAATTGTTTGGATTTGGGGTATTTTTGAAGGTCAATCTGATAGGACTGGATGATGATTTGAAATCACTAACCATGGTTTGAGAAGGGAAGGGTGAAGCATGCTGTGTGTAGAAAAGGAGGAGGAGTGATAATACTCAGAAAGAAGAGAATAATTGCTGCTTACACAGATAGCTTCTGGTTAACTGATGTTAGCACAGTATTTCTGGGCTGAGACCAGAATGTTTTGTCATTGCCACTTCTCATCTATTTCATTCTGCTTCCTGGTCTAGCAGAGAAAATTGGGTTTCACATGACCACTTCTTGGACTATTTTTGTGACTCGATTACCTATTTTCTTCCTTCATTTACAGGTGGCCACAAACAAAATGACCTTAATTTTTTTGCAACCTATGACAAATGTGGGGTTTGGGAACTTCATTAATGTGGGAACTGCATTTCCCCCCATTCATAACCACTCCGTATAAATAGCATCTAATTAGTTAAGAGACCCTTCAAATTATACCACCAGAGCAATGTATAGTGAAATCTGATGGCACTAATTACTTTAATCAGCAGAATTACTTTCAATCTAATAAGAGAATGAGTCATTAATGGCAGTTTATGAAGATTACCCACCTTCTCTTTGTTTGCTATGGAGTATGCACTTCCCATGTTAAAATGTGTGTATAGTTGCTACTTGAATCTAAAAAAGGTAATTTCTAAGAAATTAATGAAGCAATACAAGATCAAAACATAAGTAATGGCTACATTCATTCTCAGTTAACATTACTGCAAAAGAATTTATAGCGGAACACATACTAGTAATTATACTGTAAATGAAATGTTAAGATAAAAACTACCCCCCTTTTAACATTTCTCACTCTTCATGCATTCAGAAATGAGAAGAATTTTTTCATTCTGTTTCTGCTTTAATACTGAAATGGTGACTTCAGTTGTTTTTATGCAACTTGCTTTATTTTGTGATTAACTTATGTTACTTACATCTTCTTTATTTCCCATGATTTAATCCTTTTTTCTCATACCAGAGGAAAACTATTAGTCTCACATTTTTATTTATTCCAACTAAATAAAATCTATGTTATAATTCAAAATTGGTCCAAAATTCAGTACAAACTTATTATGTTACACACTTCTTGGTCCTTTTACAGTTTTACTTTTAATCTATGAATAATATCCTCTACATGACTCCATCCTCCCAATATCTTACCATTGCAAGGCTTAAGATTAACCTATTTGTGGTCCAAATGCAAGGTTGAAGGCAGCTTAAAGGGTGTCCACTTCAATAATCTCAAGTTACAATGAAGAAACTGAGTCTAAGAAAAGGTAAGGAGCAAAGTCATCCAAAGTGCTAAACCCAACATGCTTTACTCAGTGAATACTGTTAGCTTATCGAATAAATTGCTTTAGAAACATCTAAAAATAAGTTACATCTTTCATTGTGTTTTACCATCATAAATACTGAACATGTCTCCACCAGAAGAGCTAGTTTCAATATCTGAAAAAATAAAAAAATCTTATCAAAAAATCAATCCATTTATCAAATAACCCCCTCTGTTTGCACTGCAGTGCCAGGCTGGAGGACCTCAGGCCAAGCCCCCCATCAGATGGGGCTTGACAAGGGACTTCAGGCTATACCCTCCACCCCAGCACTGGGTCAGGGAAACTGAGGCTGCGACCTCCTGCCTGGCTGGGCTTGCAGTACACCCTACCACCAATCCTCTCTGGATTCTAAGCACAGAGATTAATGTTCTTCCATTTCCTAGTTGCAGTATAATCAGTATGAAGGAGTAAGATTATAGTGTTGTGGCATTTCCACACACAAAAACACTGTTTCTTTCCTGTGACTGTCTGTATATTATAATAGGAAATGTTTAATATGAGGTATTGCTCCTTACTGATATATTATGAAAAGACAATTAGCCCATGAATCCTTTGATATAGCAAGCATAGATTAAGACACAAATTATATTATCCTGCTATCATATTGTGTTGTTACATGTTCATTTAGGCTACAAGTACTATATGAACCACAGTGCCTTTTTCTTATAGCAACTCAGAACCCCAAATAAATAGTTTTGCCTCCAAACCAACCCATTAGATGGAAACTCAACTCCTGAACTTTAAATAATGTCTATCAGACTCTCTATCTCTTCTAGTTGCTTTTCTATATGTGTTGGGCTACTTTCTTGCTCACCTGGGGATGACAGAGCCTGGAGGAGGAAGTAGATGGTTTTAGCCATTTCTGAGCTTGAATTATGCCAACTCAGTGAGTCTAGGGAAAGGAGGAGAACTATCCTATCTAATATAGAGGGAATATGCTAATTGACCATCACTCTGTCACAAAGATGGCTGCACCCACAGCTGAGGCCAAGTTCCCATAAGGAGCCTTAATGAGCAATCAGAAGGGACCTGAGGCTATGCTCTCCACTGCCCCGTGAAGGACTTCAGGCTGTGTCCCCCACCTGGCAGGGCTAGACAGGGAACCTCAAGGTGCACTTCCCATCCTGGTGCTGGGCTAGGGGGCCTCAGGCTGCTCCCCCCACCCTAGCACCAGACCAGGGGACCTCAGGCCATGCCCCCATCAGGTGGGGCTTGACAGGGGACTTCAGGCCATGCCCCCTACCCCAGCAGCAGGAAAGGAGACCTGAGGCTGCACCCCCCTGCCTTACTGAGCTTGACAGGGGACCTCAGGCTGTCTCCCTATCCTAGCAGGGCTTGACAGGGGGTCTCAAGGTGTACCCCCAGTGCTGGGTCTGGAAAACTCAGGCTGTTCCCCTGCCCAGCGGGGCTTGATGAGGGACCTGAGGCTGTACCCCTTCACCTGGCAGGGCTTTACAGGGGACCTCAGGCCATGCCCCACACCTGGAGGAGCTTGATGGAGGACCTTAAGGGATGCCCCCCACTCCCATCTGGCCTGGGGGACCTCAGGCCATGCCCCCCATCCTGGCACTTGGCCCGGGGACCTGAGGCTACACTCCCTGCCCAGCAGGGCTTGACAAGGTGGGACTGGCCGGGTCTAGATTTAGCCCAATAGGGTGAGGTAGGCCGGTTCTGGGTCTCATGTGATTTTGAGGTGTATGTGAGGGGGTGGAGACTTGACTCTGGGTCCGATAGTATGGTCCACACTCTGATAGAAGGAAGGTTTTTATATACATTTTACTAATTTTCTTGCATCTCTGACACTTTTATTATAGAGAAAGGGCAAATAGCAATATTAAATTATTTCCTCTAATTAATCCTCTTTTAATGTGCACAAGTTTCATGCACAAGGTAACTAGTTCATGTATAAAATTCCAGGAGAAGAGTCTGACTGTTTGGGTCACATGTTCACTCCTGAGACCAATCACTATGGTTAAGAGATAGTAAACCCTGAGTAGATATTCTTGGTCACATCTCCAACCTGTGGTTTAGAAAGAGGGATTCTATGACTGACAGGTCATCCAAAATCTTATGTAATGTGGGAGAAATGGTTGCACAGTGAAAATGGGGCACCATTATCAGAAAGATTTAAAAGTTATACCTGGAAGACAAAAACAATAGGTGCCCACTGCCACTTCAAGTACTTTTATTATAAAAAGAAAGTCCAGGTCTTCATTTATAATGGTTTTGATTCCAAAATTTGAAGTAAAAGGTTTTTCTTAAATCAAAAAGCTCAAATAGTTCAGCCCCTTTTACCAGTTGAGCCAAGAAGAATGAGGAATGCATGAGGGTAACTTAGGTTACTCTTTCTGTTCTCTCTGAATTTTGTAAGTACAACCTTAATAAGTTTAGTAGTTGATAAACTTCCTAACTTAGATACCTCATGAAAGAAAAAAGTACCTTTCATCAAGTTGGCTCAATGCTGATAGAAAAAGGGAATCTAGCAAAACAGTAATCAGGTGGTAGTTGGGGGGCAAAGTCTGTTTCCTTTGAGTCAAAGACAAGAGTCAGTTTGTGACATTTTAAGCAGACAATGCAAATCTAAACTGTGGTGATAAATTAAAAATTAGCACAGAATTGCCAGAAAAACAAAGGTGACATATACATAGATTCCTAAGATTAGGTTTATCTCAGATTAAACCCTTCAGTTATATTAGTCAATTATAGAAATGGTGCTTAGCAGGAAGCAGTCATTTAAACAATCATTTACATACTTTCCCTCATCATTTCATCAAGGCAAAACCCTTCCTGGATCTCTCCCAAAGGCTCAGCATTAAAAGGAAAAATAGCAATGAAGAAGGAGGTTAGAATCTTCAGCTTTATTTGGAAGCCCTTAAAACTTAAATACAACCTCATAATTAGCAGTATAAGGTGACAGATTTAGGCAATTACAAGGAGAAACAAATAACTTTAAAGAAGGGTCAGCAACCTGGAGGCAGCTGTGGAGATTGGCTGTGCTTCTCCATGACTCAAAGTCAGACACTACTACTTCAAACACACCATGTGCCCTTGTTTATTTGAGAATGAGAAACAGGAGAGATCAATGAAGGAGAAAACTCACTGCAAAAAATAGATCTTTGAAATTCCAAAGGTATGGCCCTTCCTGAGAAGAATAATGTCTATTAACAGAAGAATTCTGGGGCTAAATGGGAAGTTTTCTTCTAGGTCACATAGCAAGTCATGTCAAGAATGGATAAACAAAAGGAGGGAAAAAAATCCCTGCAGGTTTCCAGATGTTTCTCAAAATGTTTCTCAAGGAGACAACAGATTCTGGGCTCACCAGATTACCCCAAATTCTGTAGCTAATGTGGTGACCACAGAACCTTCAGAGACTTAGTTTGTAAGGAAGTAGATGTGGATCTTGCATGAAGCTCCAGGCCCACATTTTTAGCTACCTATTGAGTGGCCCCCACTTGTACAGCCCACATGAACTCAGCAGGTTCAAAGCTGAACATACCAGCTTTCCTACCAAAGGAAATCTTGTTTTGACACACTAGTCTCTCAGCTACCCAGACTCAAAATTGAGATAAATCTCAAACTCCTTTTCACAATGAACTAAGTCAAGTGTCAACTCCTGTGGCTGTATTAACTTGCATTTTTAACAAAATTCCGCCCCTCCCCCCCGCCGCTCACTTTCCTTCTTCTTTGAGTTTGCCCCTCTCTGAGCACTCATTTCCTTTCTCCTACCAGTGGTCGGCAAACTCATTAGTCAACAGAGCCAAATATCAACAGTACAGCAATTGAAATTTCTCTTGAGCGATGAAAACTGACATTTGTGCATGGGCCATGAAGTTTCAATTGCACTGTGTGTGCACACCCACATGTGGTGTTTTGTGGAAGAGCCACACTCAAGGGGCCAAAGAGCTGCATGTGGCTCACAAGCCAGTTTGTCTACCACTGTCCTAGACTATTGTACTTATGTTCTCAATTCAGTAACCACCCACTCAAATCCATCCTGCTATCCTGTGCCCAATTAACTTCCATAAAACCTACCTTCACATTCAACAGACAGCACTTTGCCCAGCACATGGTGGATATTCAGCTAATGTTTCATGAATGGATAGATGAATGGATGGATGGATGGATGGATGGATGGATGGATGGATGGACGGGTAGACAATATATTTACTAATCATTTTCTATAGGCCTGACATTGTATTGGTTAGTGAAGAAGAAGTAGAGAACAAAGGACCTTCTAACAAAACACCAACCCACTCACCAATCCTTAGTGGCCAAATATTATAAACAGCTCATCTTAGCACTCAGGTCATGATAGAGCATAGCCCTTGGTTACCTATTCCCCTACACACCTGTAGCCAAAGATTTCCAACTCTGGCATCATTGACATTTTGGGCAGATAAGTTTTTGTTTGCAGGGAGCTGCCTTGTGCATTGTAGGATATGTAGCAACATCCCAGGCCTCTACCCACGAGATGCCAGGAGCCCTCTTACCCAGAAGTGACAAACAAAAGTGTCTCCTGACATTGCAAATGTATGTCTTCTGAGGGGCAAAATCATCCCATTGAGAACCAAATCACTGCTTTAGTATAAATGGAATTCTTTCTCACAATTAACACACTGTGCCTTGCTTGGATTATATTTGAAACAAGAGGCCCAGGTGGGGGAGCTGTTTGGAACTGGGGAGAAGCCATGGGTGGTTGGTCAATCCTGTCCTACCCCCTGGTTGAACTCCCAGTTGAACAACAGGTCAAACTCCCTTTTGAAGTTTTGGTTGAGGGGACAATTTGCATATTGGCCTTTTATTATATGGGATGTGTTGTTTCATTTCCCTTTTAAAATTTCTCAGCTTCTTGCTCCCTCTCCCAGCCAGCTTCTTTACCTCATCAAAATTCTTTCCATTCATCAAATTGAGCTAAAAATCCACTAAAAAAAAGCCTTTAATGAGCCATAAAGGCCATGCCAACTCTTAGGATTTTCAAATCGTGGTGCACCCAGTTTCTCTCTAACAATTATCTCTGTGAACTTTGTTTTACCATTGGTATCCTAGGTATATTTCTTCTCAAGTTGACTGTAGGCTTTGTAAAAGACCACGATTCTCACTGTGACTCTAGGATGTAAAGCACATTTCCCTCATTAATGGGAAGTAAGAATTTATTTAAATGAAGTGGGAAAGGGTTTTACTTTTTCTCATTTAGGACATTTTCTGGGTTTCTGGACTTCAGTTAACAGAACTTTCACTAGTTTTCAGCAGCCAGGCATATCCCCAGTGATGCTGGCAAATCTTTTCATTTATGGGTGAGGGATGAGAGGAGGGACAGGTGTATGAAGAGTATTCTTCCTCTTTGTTTATAAAACACAACTGAAACTCCCACAAAACTTCGGAACAGAATCCTGCATGCTCTGCCTACATACCAAAAGCCATAGGTTTAGAGGCAGGGACAAGTTTACATTTAGAAGACTCCTCTCTGCCGACCTCACACCACTTCAGACTTAGGTTAAAGTGGGGAGCAGGGGAGCAAGTACTACAGAGCCCTGCCCTCCTGCCCTGCCCTCCTGCCCTGCCCTCCTGCCCTGCCAGGATCAAATCCTTGAAGAGGACTAAATCTGAAAAGCTCAGGGAAAACCTGCATGGAGACCTTACAAACTCAGAGACCCACAGTAACCAAATCAGAAGGTCAGAGATTAAAATTTGCTAGCTAAAAGCAGTTCAGTTAAGTGAGCCTATTGTTTTGTTTTGTTTTGTTTTGTTTGTATCTGTGATAAAGTACCTTTAGAATGTCAAAGTAATTTCCCTTTTCCAGATCACACAGGGCACAGGCCCTGAATCAGAGCACAGACCACCAAACCTCTCCTTGTTACTGTTATCATGTTTATTGTTAACTGTCAGCTATGCTGTACCCATCAATGTGAAAGAAATGTGTGTCTATTCCTTCCACTTTTATCCAATCCCAGAGGTTTCCCTGTTTTGCTTTCTCTCACTTCCCTAATCTATCACCAAATGATTTCATGTAACCCCTCCACATTTAACTGTAATATATAAAATAAAGTGCAAAACTGCCATTCTCTGGAGCATTTTCTCAATCCACTGAGCTTTTGCTTCCTGGCAATTGTCTTCAATTTGGCCCAAATAAAGTCATAAAAATTCTTCACAGGTTTGAACATTTCTTATGTCGACATGACCTAGAGCTGGCTTGCAACCTTGGTTTCAATCTCATGTTCAACCCAATAAATATTAATACATCTCAGCATATTTCAGTTTGGAGAGCATTAACAGAGAATAAAAAAAAATACAAGACCATGAAAGGAAGGTTTCAAATTCATGGGTATTGGAATCATTTTTAAAACATTAATCATAAAATATTTTTAAACCTAAATCAGCATTATTTTTTTTTAATGTATGTTTGTTTCTTCAGAAAACTTTGTGAACTTTCTAGCAAACAAAAGCAAGGTGAAGATTATTTTTCATCACGTCTACTTTCATCCACATTGTATGATGACCCTATTTAATTTACATGTAAGGAAGCCCACTGTGCCTCTGAAGACTGCCGCACTACATGCTCATCATGAATCAGGGCTATAACCATGTCAGTTGCTCAAAATATGTTTTAAAAATCCATGATTAGAAAAATGGTGGCAATGGAATAGACAGATGTGTTCTGAGCCTTGGCCTGGAGCAGATAGAAAGAACAGCTGAGGGTCACATGAGGAGTGTTTGTTGGTAAGGTGAAGGAAAGCTATACTCCAGGAGATGGCATAGGACTGTGAGACAGGGCTCCTCTGACCAGGTAGCCCCAACTGCTGCTAGGTTCCCTCCAAGAGAGACCAGCTCAGATGCAGAGACCACACCATCTTAAAGAAGAAAGTGAATGTTATTGGAAGTCTGGAAATCTACAAATACGGCGTCCACTGAATGGCTGCAAACCCCAGAACGTTGGTCCCCAATTGGCACAAACACGTGATTCAGAGTTCTATATTCCACCACAGAAAGGTGAGAGTTCGTCTGGGATAAGGTGAGGTCTCTGGTCCTGACAGGGGAGAGAAATGCACACACTATGGGAGCTGGAGGACCAGGGGAAGTCTGCGCCTAGGAAAATCTGTGGCTGTTGGAGCTGATATGATCTGTGAATGTGGAAGGGGGTCCTCAGAGCTGCTAGCAGAAGGGATCTCTAAAAAGCAACCCATTTTGATCTGACACAAAAGTACAGCCTAAAACTTTTAAAAGTGACCGGCTGCTTAGACCTAAGGGGAGGTGGGGGGGGGGTAAAAAGACTGCACAGACTTGTGCACATCCCAGATTTCATACACTTATGCTGGCTTCTCCCCCACCCCTTTTTTAAATCCTTGCTTCTCATTATTAAGCCCATTATATAGTATCACCCAATTGGGGACACCCTAAGAAAAAGAGCAGAGTAAAGTTATTTTTCTGGAACATGGGATCAGAACAGGGAATAACCATCAAAGAATCAGCTCTGGGCAACCCACTCCCACAAACCAGTATTGAGTGCCACAAGGAAAGCAGGATCTAAGCACTGGCTAGAGAGGACCTATAGACCTCTCAGGGGTTGAATCACAAATTGACCCTTGTGTAATCACAAATAAAGGAATACAAGAAATTAAAACACATTGACTGCTTAAAAATCAGGACTGGCTTACAATACTGA
>PVJN01023523.1:0-32202 GCA_004026805.1 Lasiurus borealis | reverse complement strand
GGAAGTTTGGAGTGGGCAGGCCAATAGGGGGACAGTTGGGAGTGAGGAGGCCAGTGGGGAGGGAAGGTGGGAGTGATCAGGCCAGGCAGGGGGGAAGTTGGGGGAAAGCAGGCCAGCAGGGAGGACAGTTGGGGTGATCAGGCTGGAGGGGGGTTTTTGGAGGTGTGTAGTCCAGCAGACAGGGTGGTTAGGGGCAATCAGGCAGGCAGGCAGGCAGGCAGGTGAACAGCTGGATTCAGCAGTCCTGGATTGTGAGAGGGATGACCTACTGTTGGTTTATGCCCAATCCCGGAAAAGTGGCAGTAGGACATCCTTTGAGGGGTCCCAGATTGGAGAGGTTGCAGGCTGGGCTGAGGAGATGCCCCCCCCCCCATGCACGAATTTTGTGCACCAGGCCTTTAGTCTATATTAATAAAAAGGTAATATGCAAATTGGTTGGGATGCCCTCACAGTAACAACTGAACAGCAGGCTGCATGGGGTGACCAGGCCAGCAGGGAGTTTAGTGAGGGATGACCAAATGACTGAACAGCAGGCTGCGTGGGATGACAAGCCTGTCAGGGGGTTAGTGAGGGATGATCAAATGAATGAATAGCAGGCTGTGTGGGATGACCAGGCTGGTAGTGGGGTTAGTGAGAGACAACCAGACAACTGAACAGCAGGCTGTGTGGGGCGATCAGGCAGCAGGAGATCAGTTGAGGGTGACCAGGCCAGCAGGCAGAGATGGTTAGCAGTGATCAGGCTGGTGGAGGGCAGTTAGGGGCGACCCAGCAGGCAGGCAGGCAGGTAAGTGATTAGGAGCCAGCAGTTCTGGATTGTGAGAGGGATGTCTGACTGGAGATTGGGCCTAAACTGGTAGTCAGACATCCCTTGAGGAGTCTAGGATTGGAGAGAGTGCAGGCTGGGCTGAGGGGACCCCCCCCACCCCCATGCACAAATTTCATGCACCAGGCCACTAATCTATAATAATAAAAAGGTAATATGCTAATTAGACTAGATATCCTTCTGGATGTCATTCTGGGCATCCTTCCTGATGAAGCTGGGGCTGGAGGGAAGCCAGCCTGGGTCCTCGGTGCCTGCAGGTTGCTGGAGGAGGGAAGCCTGGGTCCCTGGTACCAGAGGGAAATTGGTACTGGCAGCTGGGGGAAAGAAAGCCTACTCTTGCATGAATTTTCATGCATCAGGCCTCTAGTATGCTAATGATATGCTAAGGCTGCTCAACCACTTGCTATGACATGCACTGACCACCAGGGCGTAGACAGTCAACTGGCCAACCAGTTGCTATGACATGGACTGACCACCAGGGGGCGGATGCTCTGACCAGAAGGTTAGCTTGCTGCTGGGGTCTGGCCAATTGGGACTGAGTGAGATGGGCCAGATATGCCCTGATACCCTCCCGCAACCCCTTCCCTGCTGGCCAACCTTTCCGCATCCTTCCCTGACACTGATCGTGCACTGGTCGAGTCCCTCGGCCTGGCCTGTGCCCTCTTGCAACCCCTCAGGAGATGTCAGAGAGCTGGTTTTGGCCTGATCTCGCAGGCTAGGCCCAGGGACCCCACTGGTGCACGAATTTGTGCACCAGGTCTCTAGTGTAATGATAATCTTTCAAGTCTTTATTTCTTCTCTCTCACTTCCTTGCAAGGGTAAACATAGTTGGGAAGACTTGGGATTTATTTCACTTATACAAAGATAATGGCCTTCTATTTCTTTTTAAATTATACTTACAATTATCATTTATTACAATTAACGGATATAGATGAAAATCAGCAGAGACAAAAGGCACAAAGAGTGGAGTTCAGAGCTTCCACTCATTCTCTCCCAATGGAATTTCAGGAATTCTCTAAGCAAGCATATTTTATAACATGTATGACATATTAATGGCCTTGTGTTTGTAGAGGGTTTTGGCATTTATTGCTCCCTCCAATGCAGATCATCCTTATAATTCTGTAAGGTAGGTGCGTAATTCTGGAAAAGGAGGTCCAGCAGAGTGCATAGGGATTGGCTATGAAAGTCCCAGGCCTTGCTCACATATTCAAATACTACGTATCTTCCACATTGGGAAGGCTGTGCCTCTGAGACTAACACTCTCGGGAAAGCCACACAATACAAACAGGTTTAGCTTTTCCCGTGCTGAAGGGCTCCAAAGATTGGGAGCAAAGGGTAACTGCTTTGGCAGGTACATATTTTATTTCACAAATGACCTTTTAAAACACTAGCTCTTCGTGGCTACATGAAGTTTTACTTGGGAGACTTTGCAAAACTTTAAAAAAATATACGGTCTGGATTGGAAAAACGGCACACAGTATACATCATGTATATTGCTGGACTCATTGCTTTGGGCTGGCGGCTTTGGTGAATGGGGAAGGGGAGAAATAGGGTGCGTTTCTCTAGTGCAAAGACCGGAAGGCAATTGGACACACCAAGGAGAGCGGCGGATGTATTCTAGGATGCGCCTTCCGGCCTGGCACGGTCCTCGGAGATTGCCTTGTGCCTCCGTGCTGTTCAGTTCATCTTCCCAGGGCGAGGCCTTGACAAGTCATTTGTTCATAGAAGATACCTCCTGAGCTAACCATCAACATGTACAACGGGGATCCATTCTCTGAAGGAATTACCTACAGAATATTGATATCCTTATTAAAAAAGCAAATACAGTGGCACCTCGAGATACGAGTGCCCTAAACATAAGAGATTTTTGAGATACCAGCCATCGAGCCGAGCGAGCAATTTTTGCTTTGAAATACGAGCAACATTTGAGATACGAGTAATCGCGTGGATCGGCAGGCTGCACACGACCCACCGGTTTATCTCGAAAAGAGCCTCTCATAGTTTCCCACGTCTCAAGGTTATGGAACGAATTAAACTCGTACCTCGAGGTACCAGTGTACTCTGTTCTGAGAGAGCAAGGAGCAGTTCCATGCGCACAAACTCAGGGCCTAGAAGCCTGTTGCTTGGGGTGGGGGCGGGGGCAGGGGCGGGGCATGCAGTTATTTACCTTATTGCATTATTTACATTTTCGGATTGTTCTTGGGCTTAATTGCTGTTGAAGCCCAGATTTAATTAGCAAAAACTTCAGTAACAGCTTAATAGAAATTAAATTCCAAGCCATTTCTCTTGGAGAAATATTAGGATTTATTAGCAGTCCCCCCAAAAAACTAATTAGCTGCAGGCACGCATTTCGTCATTAAGCAATGGAGGAAGCTTTGTGTGCAGTGGCTTGTAATTCTATGGAGCGCATCCCCTCCCTCCTCTCTCCCCTTTTTTGTGTCTCTCCTGGTGACCAGTTTGGGTGCGAGATGCCTGTCTTTACACCCGAGGCCCTCCGGAAAGCAATCATGGTCACCGAGAGAGAAACTGGCTCTGCTGAGATACAGGCGGGGAGGGAGGAAGAGCCTGAGATTAAGGAAATGGTCAGGTCACAGCTCATGACTTAAAAACTAAAACGTTGAAGCAAAAAGAAATGAGCATTCTTAAATCCCAGAAGTCTGAAATGACTTTCTCACACATCTCCAAACGGCTAACGGAAACCGGAGCTAAGCGTTCCAGCTTGTGCTGGGGGCCAGGTAAAGGACACTGCCTGCCCTGTGCGTTGCCAAATCAGTCTTCTAGAAGGATTCCTGGATCGGGTCCTTCCTCTGCTCAGGAACAGACAGCTGTGGGGATAAGCCTTCCCAGATAAGCTTGAGTCCTGATGTTGCCATTTGCACTTGGGGTGACCCACTAACATCCTGTTGTTTCCGTTCTTTCATGTGGAAGGAAGGATATTGATGGACCCTACCTCACAGGGTTAGCGTAGGTAAGACTCTTAGCACAGCGGCCCAGAGTAAAATCAATCAGTGCTTGCGTTGTTAATAGATCAGGTGCATTTCCCTTGGCTCAACATTTAAGGTCTTTTATCATCTGTCTTTAAGCGAGATACCCCGCCATTCTATTTTTTGGAATGCTTTCCCTGAAACTAGAGCAGTATCTTATTGGATAATTTGCCGCGTGTCTTACTTTCTCAATTCCATGGTAAGCCCTTTGTGAGGAAAAGACAGGTTTGACTCCGTGTCAGAGCTCCCAAATGTCCAGGAGAGTCCCCAGAAAATGCAGCTGCATTCCTACTCGTGAAACACTTGGGGTTTGTAAAGTCTTTAATTTTATTCCACATGTTTCCAAATCCAGAGTGTTTTCAGAAGAGTTTAAGCTTGCAGGTAGGACATCGATTTGGTTTTGAGTTTCCCTGGATAAAATGAAAGAGTTGCAGGAGGCGATCCATCAACAGGGGTTCTTCCCAACTTAAAAAATGTCGTGATTTTGTTGAGTGTGTTTTGACTTCATTGTTGTCATGTCCCCGTGAAGCCAAACATCACCAATGTCAAGCGTGAAAGATGAGCCAGAATAGCACTAGCTTCAAATACCCAGATGTTTCATATCACATGAAAGCATGTCTTTTTTTTCCTAACACATTTTTTCCTCTCTTTTCAGCAGAATGCTTGACACTAGACCATTCTTTACTGTGAATGTGGTAAGGGAAAGCCAGCCAAAATGAAGCAGATGGTTGGAGGATTTAGAAGATGTTGCTAATCCTTATGTATTTTTTTGTCTGTTTCATACCTTCTTGAATATTCCTTATAAAGAAAATAGTAAAGGCAAAGATTTTTTAGCTGTTATCAGTTGTCCTCACATTTATGAATGGAGCTATCCTTGTGAAAACTTTCAGAGAGGGTGGGGAATCCCAGTATAATACGCCCTCTTAAATAAGAGATGGGCTGTCAGTCATATAGCTTCACCGTGTTGCAGAAGGCATGAGTTTTCAAACCTGTGACTCACCACATCGCTAGAGGCGTGTGGAGGAATCAGATGTGGCACGTGTTTTTGAAACTAGAATGAATAACTAATATTTAGTAAACTACTTAAATCACTGAATGGGACTTCAGATTCCTTGAAGAATTAAATTCACCTCATGTGACTGAGTGAGCAATTTCTCTCCAAAGGCCATTTATTTATCAGTAAGCTCAGCCAGCGTTTGGTCATACAGGTCAAATCTTATTAAAGAAAAAGGATGTGCATTTTCAAACTCTTTTCAGTATCCCAGCCAGGGACATGGTTCTTTGACGTGGTATCTGAATGTGTAAAACCCGTAAACCAGCTCTGTGGTGAGCTGCTTCTAGGTGGAGTTCCCACATAATTGTTCCTTCTTTCCCGGAAAGAACTAAATGATTTATTTTAGAAAGTCCTTTTTTTTTTTGTATGGTTCAATGCACACTTTAGCTGGAAGGGAAAAGTGAGAAAACCAACTAATACAACATACGAATAATAGAATGGATTGAAGGGAATTGAAGGGAAAGTTAAGTTGTATTTCATGGAAGGTTTGTGGGCTGCTCCAGTTGACACAGTAGCTGATGCTTTTTCCCTGACATTTTCTGAAGCGCCAGCCCTTCCTGCAATTTGAGTTTCAGTCAGAAGATAGAAAAATCTAACCTATGTTTATAGTACTTTCTATATTCCAGACCCTGTCTGAAGTACTTCACACCTGTTGGCCTATTCAGGAATATGGAACATCTGGCCCATGGGCCTTATAAGGCCCATGAAATCATTTGGTCTGGCCGTGCCAAGACATTCGGGGCGAGTTAATTAAATGTTTGACCAAATACAGCAGGCGAATTTTTAAGTTGATAATTTTGTATGGCTTGTGAATGATGTTATAAATATCCAAATGGCCCTGGGCAGAAAAAAGGGTCTCCACCTCTGGGCCCTCTGTAATCATTGCAAAAGCTTCAATATGAGGCAAATATAAGTATTACCTCCATTTTACGGAGGAGGGCACAGAGATGTTAAGCCACTTGGCCAGGGTCACACAGCTCTGATTCTAGATGTTAACCTGGCACTGTGTTTATCAGACATGAGTGTGCATCAGAATCATCCGAAGGGCTCTGTAAACTAGATTGCTGGGTCAGTAAGTCTTGAGTGAGGCCTGAAATTTTACATTTTAAGATGATGCTGCCGAGACCAGTTTGGCTCAGTGGATAGAGCGTCGGCTTGCGGACTGAAAGGTCCCAGGTTGGATTCCATTCGGGGGCATGTACCTTGCTTGCGGGCACATCTCCACTGTGGGGCTGCAGGAGGCAGCTGATCGATCTCTCTCTCTCTCTCATCGATGTTTCTGACTTTCTATCCCTCTCCCTTCCTCTCTGTAAAAAAGCAATAAAATATATTTAAAAAGGTGATGCTGAGGCTGCTGGTGCGGGGGCCACACTGTAAGACCAGGCACTGTGCCTCTCTGTCACACCCATTGACAAGAAAATGGTTGTAATGGCAGACAAACAGTAAAAGCTTTTCTCTTTCAAAAGTCCAGACTGTGAGGCTGCCGAGGCCATAGAAAAAGACATAATCACTCATATCTGGCTCTTTTGAATCTCAAGTCTAGAAAAGCTTCCCAGGGTAGAGAGAATGGAAGAAAGCATAGACATTGGGGGGGTTCCCCAACCTGTCTCTTCTGGACGTTTCCCTGAAGAGGCTGGAAATAAAGCGGGGAGGGAGGATGTGGAATGGAAGCCCCAGAAGGTTTGGGAGATCTGGGAACACAGAGAGTCTGCCAGGTGGAGCCCATGCGAGCTCCCCAGCTTTGCATTCCCATCGCTCAGCTTCTGGAGAAACTGGAGCAGTGGCAGCGAGGAATGTTTCAGGCTTGAAACATTTTTACAAAGTTTCTTGGAGCTTCAACAAAGGGCAGGAAAAGGGAAATGATCCCCATTGAGTCTTTAGAACAGTGGTTCTCAACCTGTGGGTCGAGACCCCTTTGGGGGTAGAAAGACCCTTTCACAGGGGTCGCCTAAGACTATTGGAAATCACCTATTTCCCATGGTCTTAGGAACCAACACACTGCTCCTCGGTGTAGCAAAATGTAGCAATGTAGTTTACTGTTGTTATATGAAGACCGTTGCCCATGCTACACCACGATTCAAGACAAAGTTTCATTTATTTGTAATTAGAAATAAATATTTCACAATATATAATTACATATTGTTTTTGTGATTAATCCCTATGCTTTAATTATGTTCCATTTGTAACAATGAAAATACATCCTGCATATCAGATATTTACATTACAGTTCATAACAGTAGCAAAATTACAGCTATGAAGTAGCAATGGAAATAATTTTATGGTTGAGGGTCACCACCACATGAGGAGCTGTCTTAAAGGGTTGTGGCATTAGGAAGGTTGAGAACCACTGCTTTAGAAGGATTCATATCTGGCTGGTAGAGAACAGCTGACTAGGGGTTAGGATGAAGCAGCCAGCAGTGATCTGTGTGGAAGGATGACCAACACGGTAAAGAGATGAGGATGTGTCCTGGATGCTGTATGGATAGATGCCTACACAGGGGACTAGGTGCCCACCCTCTGCCACCTGTCGCATTGCACAGGAACCAGATAAACCCCCCAAACCCCAGTTGCATTCCTAGAAAAAGGAGGTGGGTGGGTTTTATTTTTCCAGCACCTCGAGGAACATAAACATGACCAATTAAGTTTAGTTCTATGCAAGAGAGCTATTATCTCTTGCTTATAAATTTATAGGATAAAATTTATACCTACTTCAGATGTGCTGCTGTGTAGAAATGTAGAGAATGCTAGTAGTACAGGGGACATCTGTGCCACAGGCTGATTAAGGGATCCAGGGATAGATTGAAAACCAATTCATCGTGGATCCATAGAGGTGTCCAGGGAAGACCCTGCAGGGTTTGAAAATTCCACTATTGAACTGTAAAGAAACTTAGTTTGAAATAGAATAACCCAATGCTTTACCTTTATGAGACAGAAATAAAACCGATGACTGAAGGAGGCAGAGAAAGCAAATGTAGAGAGTTTACTGATGTAATTCATCTATGGCTCTGACTTTCTTTCCTTGGGAAGCAAAAGATCTTCCAAGTAGTATCAGTCCAGACCCACAAGGTAGCTGGAGGCTATCATTAGCTACGAAGAGACCACCTCCAAGTAGCTGAGGGCCAAGGCCAGACCTCTCTTTCGGGGGTTAATTCTCCAGGACACAGAGGGTCAGGACTTTCTTTCTTCATCTGCTGTCTAGAACACCAGTTTGGTGGATGGGGTTTTCATATCCATCACTGTCAGGAAGAAAGCGGTTGGAATGGTGTCTGAGAAGAAACCTGGGCCTCTGATGACTTTATGTAGCTGAAGTCACCCAACATTGACTGCCTAACTCTATAAAGTGAGAAATAAAAATCCACTGGACTTAAGCCATTTATTTTATTTTATTTTTTTAAAATATATTTTTATTGATTTTTTACAGAGAGGAAAGGAGTGGGATAGAGAGTTGGAAACATCAATGAGAGAGAGACATAGATCAGCCGCCTCCTGCACTCCCCCTATTGGGGATGTGCCTGCAACCAAGGTACATGCCGTTGACCGGAATCAAACCTGGGACCTTTCAGTCCGCAGGCCAACGTTCTATCCACTGAGCCAATACAGTTTTGACAAGCCATTTATTTTTACTCTTTTCTCCTTTACCATTGCATCTCATAAAGATGGAATATGCAAATTGACCGTTACACTGTTACAAAGATGGCGGTGTCCATAGCCACAAGATGGTGGCGCCTAGTCCCCTCAGCCCTGCCAGAGTCCCTAGTCCTTTCAGCCCCACTGGGGGAGGTGGAGCATCAGGCACGTGGTGCAGCCGCACTCACCCTCAGGTGGGTCCAGCCACTTCTTGCACCTGCCACTGGAGTCCCACAGTCCTTTCAGCCCAGCCAGAGGGGTGAGGGGTGGCATGTGCATGGTGCGGCTGGACCTGCCCTTAGCCACCTAGCCACCCAGGGCTGGTCCAAGGCACAGGCAAGCCTGGATGGCTGCTGCCCTGCTGCCCAGGGCCACCCAAGACTCAGGTAACCAGGGCCATCTGAGGCTTACGCTGCTGGCAGTGGTAGCAGCAGACATGTGATGGGGGTTTCGCCTTCCCCTGATCATCAGGTCACCTCTTGCCCCTGAGGGCTCCCAGACCGGGAGAGGGGACAGGCCAGGCTTAGGGACTCTCCCTCCAGTGCATGAATTTTCATGTACAGTGGTACCTCGAGATACGAGTTTAATTCCTTCCATAACCTTGAGGCGTGGGAAACTATGAGACGCCCGAGTCACATTAAAATGGTGGGTATTGTGCAGCCGGCCGATCCTTGCGATTACTCCTATCTCAAATGTTTCTCGTATTTCAAAGCAAAAATAGCTCGTATCTCAAAAATCTCATATGTTAGGGCACTCGTATCTCGAGGTACCACTGTACCAGGAACCTCTAGTCATTAAATAAAACTGCATATTCTTGACTTTCTGATTTTGAAAGATAATGCCTACTGTCTTGCTTTACAAATGTTATTATTCAATTTTTAAAGGTCTCACTAATTGTCAGGGATATATGATTCCAATTTCAATCCTCAAAATACACATTTTTGAGGAGTATTTTAATTGCATTGAAAATACTTTCCTTGTGAAGGCAAAAGTTTTCTCAGTGTTTGCTCAGTGTTTGAGTGACTCCAGACTTTCATCTGAGTATTCAATGTCCATTTTCACTAAGGACACATTGAAATCCTTCTGGCAGCCTCAGTTTTTGGAATGCTCATTTTGATATTAAGATTAACATTTTCAATAGTCTTATTCACTGTCTAGTTCTATTGTAGTGGCTTCTCTCCCCTCTCATTCATTGTAAGGGAACCTTCTAGTGACAGGTGGCGGAGGGTTTCTCTATAGTCACCTTTTGGTGTGATTGTATTTGCTGTCCCCATCCAACTGTGTCTTTCCCTCCATTCATTCATGAATGAGTTATAATTGCCATAATTCTTTTGCAATCAGTCAATTGCTGCAGTTAACAAATGGTTTATTAGAGTGTTCACCTCCATTAGCTGAGAGGCTAGGTCATTAACTGCCTCTGATAACCATTTCTCAAGGTTTATGACTTAAAGAATCACTCAAACAATGACTTTTACTCTTTTATCTGGACTAAAACAAAGTTTTGTAAGAACTTAGAATTTAGGGATAAAATGAGTCATATCTGATAAGAAATATATGTAGACTTGAGCCTCCAATTTTGATTTAAAACCTCCCAGCAGAGATGAGACACACTCTGAAACAGCCAGGCACCCAGAAATTATTCTCAATGACAATGTGCACTTGTCTTCTGGGGACTGAAGTGTGTAGGTAAATTAAGCGTTTTCCTTTTAACTTCATATTTCTTGCCTAAGAAATACCAGCCATTTTAACATCAACTATGTAGCCTCAATGTTCTGTGACTTTTTCATTGATAAGCCATTGTATGCTACCTCTACTTTGTTTTCTGTAGTAAAGAAGGAACTGATGCTTAGAGTGAAGGGAGCTGTTATTATCAATTTGTATTTGGCATTTCTAGTGACTCAGGATGATAAGTCATGGCATGAAAAGGACAATGAGATTCACAGGTTTGGTCATGCCACATCAGTGCTCACAAAGCTCACCAGTTTTAAGGTGCCTAGGAATAAAGACTTTATAGGTAGGGAAAGTGGTCATTTGGGATGCTAACTCATAGAGTACCACTTTCCCTGTTTCCAAAGAGAGAACTATAGTATTAATATTTTTATTCCTAGATATTTTGAGGATGAAATGAGATAATACCTATGAAGCATTTACAAATGGATGAAAGATTAAAATGCCACTTCTGTATTCACATAGCTAATATACCTAGAAATTATTGTTTTAGGTAAAAAAATGCATATTTTCTCATTGTATTCACTCATTTAATAATTTAAATACTTTCAGCTATACAAACCTAATAAAGCTTTTAAAATCATTTTATTTTATTGTTTTTTACTTCTAACATAGACTGCAACCAGACTTGCTTTGGTTGACTTGGCTCTTGTTTAAAATAATGTATGAAAGGATGAGCACGCACAATTTCTTTTTCATCTTTGGTACCTATGCCTATCACACAGTAAGTTTTGAACACATGTTTATGAAATTCCTCAAATATAGCTTGTCAAAATTAATCATTCTCTCATTGGTGATTCCTCATTGATGTATTTCTGAAGTAGTTTTTTAAAGAAAATATTCTATTCTGTATCAGTTCTTTATATTTCTGCACACTTTCCTAACTTGCATAGACTTAGAACATAGACAGATCTTTCCCTTTATATCCCTTCTAATCCCTACCACCATGCCTAGCCTATATTTTAGCATTTCTTAGAAGATGTGATTGAAGACTAACATAATCAGATATTGAAGTAGTATCCTATTGTTGCTAGAATAAATTAGCACTCTCTTAAGTGGCTTAAAACAGTACACATTTATTATCTTAATATTCCAGGAGTCAAATTCCAAAATCATAGTCATTGTGCTAAGAAATTCAAGGTGTCAGGAAAGTTGGTCCCTAGGGCAGCTCTAAGGGAGAATCTTTTTCTTGTCTATTTCAGCATCTAGAGGCTGCCTAATTCCTTGGCTTGTGGTCTCTTTCACCATCTTCAAAGCCAACAACATAAAGTTTTCAAAATTCTTTCTGCTTCATTGTTAACATTGCCTTCTCTCTGCTTCTGAAATGTTTTTAAAAGTTCTTTAGGCAGGAGAAAAAATGATATAGGTTAAAATTTGATTCTACACAAAGAAAGGAAGAGTGTCAGAGCAAGAATAAAGATAAAATACTTTTCCTATTCTTAGTTAAGGTAAAAGATTAATAGTTCTTTAAAAACAGTAATAGTAACAATGTATTCACTGACTATAGCATATGGCTACATGAAATAAATGATAGCAATGCCACAAACAATGGAAGGAAGAATTTGGGGTTATTCTTCTATAAAGTATCCATAATTCATGTAAAACAATTTAGTGTTATTTTATAGTTCACTTAGGTTATTTAGAAATATACATTGCAGATTCTAGGGCAATCACCAAAATTTTTTAAAATTTATAAATGTTATACTAATATAGGAGATACAATGAAATTATGGAAGATGCTAAATAAAAATTAGATAAGGCAGAAAAATAGAAAAAAAGAAAAAACCCAAAGAACAAAAGTAGTAAATAAAAAAACAGCTAAAAAGATGGCAAATATTAATCGAATTATATCAATAATCACTTTAAATATAGATGGTTTAAATATAACAATTAAAAGATAGAAATTCTGAGTGGATAAAAAGACTGAACTATAGTTGTGTCTGAGAAACCCATTTTAACTATAAAGGTCCATCCATATAAGTTAAAAGCAAAGAGATGGAGAGAGATATACTATGCTAACACAAATTAAAAAATGGTGATTATTTTTATCTTTGGAGTGAAGAAATCTTATATGGCTTACACTTCTATCACTGACTATATGAAAAATTTATGTAATTGAATAAAAGTAAAAGTATTAGTTTATATTACTTGTCTCCAAACCAAGGTATTTTAATTAATTTGATAATACTAGAAAAAGAAAGCCTATAAAACTATTATGTTACTTAACCACTCTCAGCCTCAAATGTAAAAGGAAGACAAATATACCCATTAGGATTTCTCTTAGGTACATAATGAGTGGAGGTAGCATGCCCAGCATCATTCTCATATAATACTTGCATTGCATAACACCTATCTTCCCTTTGGTTCTCATGTAATAATAACTCACTTTTTTCCCTCCTTCCTTGGTCATCTATCTATTTTGTAAATATCTTTGGTTCCCCTTCTGTCATTCTCTTTAAATTTTATTTTATTTTTGCATATTATATTGCATCTGTCCATCCTCTGTGTGACATTATTATGTAGAGCAGTGATTAGGTGAAACCTAACAGTTTAGACATAGGTTTAGCAAGAATTAGAAAATGATTATGGCAGTATTGGAGAATTTAACACATTGTCCAGATGGGTTCAAGTAATTCTCTAGAGTTAAATTTCTCGTGCTCCAGATGGAGACATTTTTTTTAGAGAATGGGAGTAGCTAGAGGAGGCTCTGCGTTTAGTTCTGTGATAGGCAGGGGGCAGGAAGGGTAATTGTCAATATGGCCGGAAAAGAATAGATGGGAAAACGATCCCTTAAAAATTAACGACGAGGAGAAAGAGGAATGATACAGTCCTTCAATAAAGTCTGAAGAAATTCATAAAAATTAACTCCCAGTGTTAAACAGTAAAGTAAATAAATTGCTTTTTTTTTTCACACTTACGGCTTGGAAAATAAAATCCAAACTCCCAGTTGCCAAAATGAATCACAATAATTGTAGGAAGCCTGCTACATCATGGTCATTTTAATTACCATGTTTTTGCTTTGTTTTTTTTTGCGATATAATTAGTTGGTTGTTTTTTGAAAAAATGTGACAGAGGGGCTTTTCCAGCTGGTTTCAGGTCCTGTCTCTTCTAATGAGTATAATTATATCTTCCAAGCAACCATGTTCAGGATCCAAGGAAGGAAGGAGGATTAGACGCTGAACATCTTGTATTGCAAAAAAGAATGCAATGCCATTTGCTGAAGCCGGCTCCTGTGCCAGCAGAGGACAAACTAAAAACTCCATGCTTCTTTCGTCTCTGGCAGGGCTGAGTGGCCGTGCTGGGTGGGCGCTGTGCCCGCCACGTGAGTGTCATGCTTTCTCCACTCTGGTTGAGGTTAAAGCCTAATATTGTGGCAATGACTAAGCAGTTATTGAGCAGGAGGATCTAGAGTCCTTCCCCAATCCTTCAGTGGCAGCTAGAGTTTCCAGCTGGTCTCAATATTGTTCTAAATGCCACACATAAAGAGCCACGCTTTCTGTCATCATCAGTGACAGAACCAGGGAGAACAACAAAGATGCTTGCTGTAACGTAGCTCTGGTCATAAAGAAAGAGCTATAGACAACTTTATCAAGTAAGAAGCCAATTGTACACACGGTATACCACTCTAGGCGACCCTGCTGATCACAGTCTGTGAGCAATTAGAATGGGTAGCCAACTCTGGGAGGGGCCATGCCCGCCTTTTGCATCGTGTGCTGTGACCCCGCTGTCTTCTGGGAGTGTGTTGCTATCTTTGAGGTAACACCTCATGGTGGCAGTTTCTGGAGGCTAATTAAGAGTTGCCTGTATCTGCTTTAAATGAGCTGCCTGTTAATTCGGAGCAGCCCTTGCTTCTGATATGTGATGGGCGCGTGCAATTAGAAGTAGTTTATGGCTCATTTCGGTACTGTTTATTGCGTTATGGTTATGTCAGGACACCACTCCCAGTTGTTAATGAGGATCCTCCTGAAGTGAAGGATAACACGATGAAAATGCTCTCTGTTTGTGCCATGCCTTGGTTGTGGCACTACAAAGGACATCACTTGGATCCTTTCCTTACCCTCGTTGCATGTTGGTTGCACGAGGGCAGGGGTTAATAGGCAAGATTTATCAACCCTGATTCAAACAACAGAGAAGGTAAGTCCCTTGATCATTGTCATCAATGGACCCTTACACTTTCTCTTTCCCTAAGCCTTGACACCTTCTTTGCTTCTACAGTGGTACCTCGAGACACGAGTGCCCTAACATACGAGATTTTTGAGATACGAGCCTTGGAGCAAGCGATTTTTGCTTTGAAATACGAGCAACAGTTGAGATATGAGTAATCATGCAGATCGGCCGGCTGCAAACAACCCACCAGTTTACCAAGACTCGAGCGTCTCATAGTTTCCCACGCCTCAAGGTTACGGAACGAATTAAACTCGTGTCTCGAGGTACCACTGTATTCTCATTTACAGTAGAAAAATGTGCAAAAGTAGAAAGTGAGAGGCAGGAAACATCTCCTTGGGACCTTGTGTGTTCGTCTCTTATTTGAAAAGGAACCAGAATTATGAGAAGCTTCTACTAGACTTTCCTCTGGCCAGAACTAGGTCTCATACCCCTCCCTATCATAGTCACAGTCAAAAGGCAGTGCAATCCCTAAGATTGGCTTAAACCAATTGTGATTCTTCCCCTGGGACTGAGTACCTTGCCACCAAACAAAACTGGGGTCCTGATGGCCAGGAAGAATGAGCTGATGGCTGGGCACCCAAAATTGGTGGCCACAGCTACTTACTGACTCTTTGGAAAATCTCTAAGCCTCCATTGTTTTTTAGGTTGTGGTGCCTTCCTGCCTGGGCTGCTGAGACAGAAATGCCTTCAGGATACGGGATGGCTTTCTCTCAGGTTTCTCTGTGTTGTAGTTGAGTTGGAAATCATTCAAAAAATAGGGAGAGAGTGGTCCATTTCTGAAATTGCTTTGTGGTATCCACTCCTCACAAGTTTTCTCACACAAAGAGCTCCCTCCACAATGATTGGTGCTCCTTTCTCTGTGGAGATCAGATCCAGGATCTGGAGTTGGCGTTGGGGACAGATACCTGTGCCTTTATGACTCAGCTTTCTGTTGCAGGATATTATCCATCTCTCCAAATATCACTTCAGTGACAGCTTTATGTTATGCTACCTGGAAAAATTAGTATTAACCAAATAAAAATAAAATTAAAGCTGTAGATTTTAAGAGGTCAGACTTTAGGATTCACAAGCTTGCGGACTGCCCCCAGAATTTTTGACTCAAAGGAACACATTATAAGGTGAATATACTTGGAAGAAACCCTATCAGAAGTTTTGTATTAGATAAGGAACTTGTACTGTAAGGGGGACAGGCCAACCAGAAACATCTGGTTTGGAAAGTGGTCAGGTTTCAGGAGAGTACTATCATGACTTAGACCCTATTTCATGGATTGAGAGGAAACCAGGCTGGAGAAATACAAGGGTCAGTAATTCTGGGGATAGTATTATGACTCAGAAATATAGTAGATGATGCCTGACTTACCATTTTTTGACTTTATGATGGTATGAAAGTACAGTGGTACCTCGAGATACGAGTGCCCTAACATACGAGATTTTTGAGATACGAGCCGTCGAGTGAGCAATTTTTGCTTTGAAATAGGAACAACATTTGAGATAGGAGTAATCGCGCGGATTGGCCGGCTGCACACGACCCACCAGTTTACCGCGACTTGAGTGTCTCATAGTTTCCCACACCTCAAGGTTACGTAACGAATTAAACTCGTATCTCGAGGTACCACTGTAATATGTATTTAGTAGAAACTCCACTTCAAATTTTGTTTTTTTATCTTATTTTCAAAAATTCTTTAAAAAATTCTTACCTGAAGATATGTTTTTATTGTTTTTTTTTAGAGAGCGAGAGGAATGGAGAGGGAGGGAGAAAGAAATATTCATGTGAGAGAGAAAAACATTGATCGGTTGCCTCCTGTACACTCCCCAAACTGGGATTGAACCTGCAACCTAGGTATGTGTTCTGACCAGGAATCAAACCCTCAACCTTTTGTTCTTTGGTACAATGACACTCCAATCAACTGAGCACCCGGCCAGGGCAAAACTGTACTTCAAGTTTTGAAATTTGATCTTTTCCCAGAGTAGTGCTGGGCTGCGGCAGCAAGCCATGGCTCCCGGCCAACCACACCGTCACTGTGGCAAACTACTGATACTCCACAGTGTGCTGTGGCGCCAGTATTTTTTGAACGTTGTGTTTTGCTTTTTTGTATCCCATCATGTCTACAAAATGCCCATCTGTGTCTCCTGCTTCTGGTGAGAAGAAGAGGAAGACAGTTACTCTTGAGATGAACTCAAGATAATTATCCAACTGTAGGCTAATGTAGGTGTTCTGAGCATCTGTAGTCAGAATCAGAGATGGTATAGGTTTGTGGGGTTTTCTAGAGGCAGGTGTAAATTAAAAAACAGCACACTAAGTATGAAGTAAGTGCTTAATAAATGATTACAGTTAACCAAGTGTAGACCATTCTCGAATGGATGTTCAATTTACTTGGGACAATGTTTGACTACTGTATACCTTCCTCTATAGCCTACACTCCAGGAGAGAAGTGACTATGGCTACTTTTACACATTATTATATCCTCAGACCGATCTATCATAGTGCCTGCCTAGTAAAATATTTTAAATAACTAAATACATAATAAATGTATGACTGAATGGATTTTAGAGTAGGTCTTTGGTCCTTGGAAGAGTAGTGAGAGTGGAAGAACAAAATTACAGTTGAAGCTAAACTTTTATTAAGCGTTGGCTGAAACCGGTTTGGCTCAGTGGATAGAATGTTGGTCTGTAGACTGAAAGTTCCCGGGTTCAAGGGCATGTATCCTGGTTGCAGGCACATCCCCAGTAGGGGGCATGCAAGAGGCAGCTGATCCATGTCTCTCTCATCAATGTTTCTAACTCTCTGTCCCTATCCCTTCCTCTCTGTAAAAAAAATCAATAAAATATATTAAAAAAAAAGAGTTGGGCCCAAGGTCAGATAGGACCAGATCCATGAGAGATTTGAAGCTGAGAACTCCAGCACTAATGAGATCTGTGGAGGAGAGTGAAAGTCAGGTGAGCCCTCTTATGGGTAGAGATGTGATGTCAGAGAAGTTGTTTAGTCCATCAAAATTATTTGACCATATCTTTCACTTTTCCTGCTTGATTAGAGTTAATTTAAAGGTGGATGCCTTATTTGGTTGATACTTGTATCACCTTGGTGTCTTGCACACATGGGTAGGTGTACCGTGATTGTTAAGGTGAATGAATCAGCAAATGAATGCAAGCCAATTTCAGGTTAAGAACTATTAAGACACACGAATGCAAAGTGGGGAAGTACAGATGTATAGCTATGCAATATAGAATATACGAGTTAGATGAAGATATATTTTTTGGTTTGACATGAAAAAGTGGCAGCAATTTCTCATTAAATTAAATCATAGGCTCAGTTGGTTTAAATATCCAACATAAATGATAGTTGCATTTTTGCTTAATTTGTTAATGACAGTCTCTAGCTATGTGGCATCTATATTTTCCCATGAATGGGAAATAGTGATTGTTAGCATGCTGATGGCGTTTTGGATGCATGAGAGACAATTAGAAGGGGGAGGGATAACAAATGTTATATACTATTAATTTTCTACTTGTTATGCATTTTTCTGCTATTCATTACTAATTTTTGGTTTGCAATGTACTTCAATAGACATAAAATCTCTCAGCATCATTTGCAACAGGTTGACTGTATGACAGTTCTGAGCCAATAAGATGTAAGAGGGAGATGCTAGCTATAAATGTGGGAGTTGACAATGTGTTTGATTTTGTTCTTGTTTTTATTTTATTACAGTAAAATGTATATAATAAACTTTGCCATTTTAATAATTTTTAAGTAACAGTTCATTGGCATTAATTATATTCACAGTCCTCTGCAACCTTCACCACTATTTCTAAGACAGTCCCTCACCCTAAACCGAATCTCTGTACCCATTAAACAAAAAATCCCCATTGCCCTTCTCTCCTGCCCATGGTAAACTCTAACCTACTTTCCATCTCTAAAAATTTTCCTATTGTAGGTATTTTATATAAGTGGACTCATATAATATTTATTCTTTTGTGTCTGACATATCCTAATGCATGCTTTCAAGTTTCAGTCATGATGTAGCATGTATTAGAACTTCATCATGTTTTATAGCTGAATAATATTTCATTAGATGTACAACAGTATGTACATACTGCATTTTGTTTACCATTTCTACTTATGGATACAGGGATGTTTTCTCCTTTTGTTTATCAAGAATAATGCTGCAGTTAGCATTGGTGTTTAAGTATTTGATTCAATCAACTCAAGTTTTTAGTTTATTAATGTATATACCTAGGAGTGGAATTGCTGGGTTAGATAGTAATCCTGCATTTAAATTTTTGAGGAATCTCAAACTATTACCCATAGTGGCTGTGCCATTTAATATTCCTAGTAAAATGTAAGAGGGTTTCAATATTCAGATTCTTGCCAATATATGTTTTCTAGATTTTTTTTTCATTTTTAATTGCTAACATAGTAGATGGGAAGTGGTATTTCATGGTTTTGATTTACATTTCCCTAATGACTAATGATATGGAACATATTTTCATATGCTTATTAGCCATTTGTGTATCTTTGGAGAAATGTGCTTTGCCTATTTTTTAATTGGGCTGCTTGTCTTGTGTTGTTGAGTTGTAGGACTTCTTTATATGTTCCTATATTAAATTCTTATATTTTCCCTCTTATGTGGGCTACTTTTTCACTCTTGATAGTGTCCTTTGATGCATAATAAAAAATTATTGAGGTATAATTGATACATAGCATTATATTATTTTCAGTTGTTGTAGGAATATAATCCTATATAATAAAGAGGTAATATGCAAATTGACCATCACTCCTCACACAAGATGGCTGCCCCCATGTGGACAAAGATGGCCTCACCCATGTGATTGCCACCCCAAGATGGTCGGCAGAGGAGGACAGTTGGGAGAGACCAGGCCTACAAGGTGATAAGACTTGCAGGGAAGGGCAGTTAGGGGCAATAGGACCAGCAAGAGAGCAGTTAGGCATCAATCAGGCTGGCAGGGGAGTGGTTAGAGGGTGATCAGGCTGGCAGGCAGAAGCAATTAGGGCAATCAGGCAGGCAGGCAGGCAAACGGTTGGGAGCCACCAATCCTGGATTGTGAGAGGGATGTCTGATCGCCCATTTAGTCCCGACAGAATGGGCAGTCGAACATCCCTCGAGGGGGTCCCAGATTGGAGATGGTGCAGGCTGGGCTGAGGGATGCCCTGCCATGCATGAATTTTGTGCACTGGGTCTCTAGTGGTTCAATAATTGTAAATATTGCAAAATGATCACCACAATATATCAAGTTAATTTTTGTCACTATGCATAGTTATAAAATATTTCTCGTGATGAGAACTAAGACTTTCTCTATTAGTAACTTTCCAATGTGCAATATAGTATTATTGACTATAGTCACCATGCTGCACATTACAATCCCATGACTTACTTATTTTATAAAATTGTTAAATTTTGATGAAGCCACAATTATTCTATATTCCCCCTTTGTTGCTCATGCTTTTGGTGTCAGTTCTAAGAATGCATTCTCAAATCCAAGGTCACAAAGGTGAATGACGGTGCACTTGACTTTTACAAGTGCAATGTTAACATTACACGAGTGGTTTTTGTTTCCTGGATTATCACCCAACATTGATTTTCCTTTAAATCTTAGGAATCACCATGACATTAACCTCTCCATCAGTTGTTAATCACGGCCACAACAGAGTGAAAAAGAGTGGTTGAGGTAGGACCCAGCATCCTGAATATGTGGCTTCTATTTCAGGCTCTGCCTGTGTGGCAGATACTTGGTGACCTTCCTGGCATCTGCTTTCCTTCCTCCTGTTAACAACTTTTGCAATTTGACACTCAGGGCCTCTTCTGTTCTCAGTCCATATGCTACCTGTGGAATGCCACTCTTGTTTTAGGGACAGGCACATGATCAAGTCACACTCCAGTCCTGGCTATACACAAGACAGTTTGGTTCAAGTAGGACCTTTTAATTTAACAGAGAGATTGAGATAGTATTATAAATGTTTTGTTGGCAATTAATGGTACAGAAGCAAAGTCTGCTTGGGACTTTGCCCCAAGAGAATAAAGTCTGAAGCTAATGGCAGATACCTGGCAATATAGGGAGAGGATCTACCTGAGAATGAAGCCAACTTAGAAGATGGAGAATCAACAAGAGAGAAATAGGCTCTGGTGAAATTGTATGAGATTTGCATTAAATTAACATGAAGCTAGTCTACCTTTCATTAAAGTTTTATTTTCACCTGAGGATAAATATATATTTTTTATAGAGAGTGGTGAAAAGGAGGGAGGGAGGAAGGAAGGGAAGGAGAAAGGAAGAGAGAGATTAACATTGATGTGAAAAATTGATTTTTGCTTCTCACACGTGCCCCAACCGGGGTGAGGAAAATCTGCAACTCAGATACTTGCCCTTGAAGGGGAATTGAACCCAAGACCCTTCAGTCTGCAGCTGATGCTCTCTAACCACTGAGAAAAACTGGCCAGGGAGAGGTAGTTTTTCCTTTTCTTTTGAATTGATAACTCTTCTTTTTGCTTATGCCAATTTGGGTTGGGTGTGTAGTCACTTGCAAATGAGAGTCCTCCTGGACACAGCTAGTAACCTTGAATGTGTCACATCACATCTCCGGGCCGCTGCTTTGACTCTGAGATGCATGCGTTCTCTTTGGGAGACTGTGAAACAAAGACACTGTAAGGTGAAGTAACTGTCTTCAAGGTCACACAGCATATCCTAGGGAGCATTGAAATCTATAAGCTCAAGTTTTGGATGTTCAGTTCTGGTGCAGAAAGAGCATTTTTTTTTTATTAAGCAGCAAACTGACGGATGATGGCTTCTGCAGACTTGCTTGGGCCTGAAAATTCCAATATTATAGAAAGGAATCTGAGCCGTTAGGTAAATTACTTCATATGCTCACCCCGCTGAGCTGCAGATGGACAGTACAATACAAAATGTACTAGGAGAAGTACACGCACTCACAGTTGATGTCCTACGAGATCTGCAAATTGTACCTGACAAAGGAAATTAAATTTGGCTCAAAAAAAAGCTTTAAGCAGTTCTGAAATATTGAATGAGCTCCCACTCTTTCTCTCTCTCTCTCTCTTTTAAATATCTCAAGTTCATGAACTCATTTTCTTTGCCTCACATTTCATCATCTCCTTAACAGATGGGATTATTACCCACATCTTGGCGAGGATAAGAATGTAAGACTGCCACTTTCCTGGATAGTTTCCTTTTCCGGCAGGCTACGATCAATGGCACACACCTGTGTGATCAAAAAGACCCCCCCCCTTTTTACACTCTAAGTGCTTAGGTTTTTTTCCTCCCTTCCCCTTCTCCTCCCCACTCCTGTTATTTCTCTATTTTCCTTCTTATTTTCTTCCTTATTCCTCCCTTCCTTCATCCCTCTCTCCCTCCCTTCACTTTCCCTCCTCTGCTTCCCCTCTCATTCTTAGAGAAAAGTCAGCTTCAGGATTCTCCTCCAGTCCCACCTCTCTAGGCAGGAAAAGATTTTATTATTTTATTGTCTTCTGAATGACTTAGGGTGTGAGTATCAGCTGTTCTTTCAGAAGTAACTGAAAAAAACACATACACAAAAAAAACAAAAACAAAAACAAAAAAACTACGCGTATTTTCTGGCGTAGAAGATGACTCCCAACTTTTCCAGTTAAAATATAGAGTTTGGGATATACTTGCCCTATAATATGTCACCCAGTGTATAAGATGACCCCCAACTTTTGAGAAGATTTTCCTGGGTTAAAAAGTCATATGCCAGAAAATATGGTACTTAAAAAAATCTACAAAGCATTTTTTATGTGCTTGAAACTTGATAAAAAGGAAAAAAATAAACTTGGATTCCAACAGAAGCAGAATTTGCAGACAGCACCAAAACCAGTTTGTCTCAGTGGATAGAGCGTCAGCCTGTGGACTGAAAGGTCCCAGGTTCGATTCCAGTCAAGGGCACGTACCTTGGTTGCAGGCATATCTTGCAGTAGGAGGTGTGCAGGAGGCAGCTGACGATGTTTCTCTCTCATTGATGTTTCTAACTCTCTATCCCTCTCCCTTCCTCTCTGTAAAAAAAAAATCGATAAAATATATTAAAAGAAATAAAGAAATTTCAGACAGCAGGAGCAATCATGAAAAACTTTTCAAAATCTAGCTTTTAGCTCTATCTTTTCTTTTTCCAAATGACTTCATGAGGACCAGTGACTATGGGAGCTGTCCAGAATTATGCAAATAGTTCCTGGCATGGTTCATCCAATCCACATCAAAACTTTTACTGTTATTTTGCCTAGAACAGAGCCTAAGTTCCTTCTTTATATAGAACTCCTGAGGTTTCTAGGTTTTACAATAGGAAATCAGTAGAATAGGGCTATAGTATTCAGAAGGATGCTGCAGATGGCCAGTTTTATGTGTTATATTTTAATATGTATAACCGTCGAGTTATTTACATAACCTCTGGCTTAGTATTTCAAGATCCAGGTTTATTCTATTTTTTCTTAATATGTACATGTAGATTTATAATTTTTACATAAATGTATAATTGCTATATCTAATTTACTCTCTCATTATTTTCTTTTCTCTTTTCCTTTCTCCTTACCCTCAGCCTTTTAGGAAAATTAACCTTCTTTTATTTTATGCTTATATATTATATAAAAATTATCAATACACCTATATAGATATTGCACATATATACATATCCCTAAATAGAATTTTTGATATTATTTTATAAAAATAAGATAATATTAGACACACTTAAATACATGTTACTTTAGATACTAGTTCAACTTTAATTTTTTAAAAATATTTTTATCAATTTCAGAGAGAAAGGAAGAGCGAGAGAGAGATGGAAACATCAATAATGAGAGAGAATCATGGATTGGGTGCCTCCTGCAAGACCCCCACTGGAACAAACCCACAACCCGGGCATGTGCCCTCAATTGGAATGGAACCTGGGACGTTTCAGTTTGCAAGCTGACACTCTAACCACTGAGCAAAACTGGCTAGGGCTCAACTTTAATATTTTGACATAGGTATGAGTCCTTTAGTTACAGATTGAAGGAAGTTTTGGATGTATTAATCTTAGTCATTTTGTAGTCTCTTGCTAGTGGTCTATACTCTTCCACAAACTACTAATGTCCTTCACATGCCCTATTTCAATTAAGACAGAGATGAAAAGGACTTGCATACTGCAAGTATACAATTAATAGTTGTCAAATGAATGGTAGAACTCAAGTTCTAAATGGAGATTGAAATGCAATATTATAGGAAAATGATGGAGTGGGTTGGGAATTTATCAAGTGTTATAGCTCAAGTTGAGTGTCTATTCTAGGGTACAGAGTGTTGAAGCTGGAAGGCCTTGGAGTGAATTTACTCTAGTAGTTCTCATACTCTCTGAGAATAAGAACCCCTGGGGAAATTTGTCAATTAAATGACACTCTTGGAGCTTGATTCAGTAGCAGTAGGCATTATCCAGGAATATGCTTTTTTTAAAGAAGTATTCCATGTGATTCTGTATATAGATGATCCTCAATCAGATTATGAAAAACCCTTTGGATACAAGGAAAGACAGGTCTAGGGACTTACTGACTTGTCCAAACAACCATATTTCTAGCAAAGATGGAATTATAAACTAACTAGAGACCCAGTGCATGAAATTTGTGCACAGGGGCTGAGGGAATCCCCTCAGCCCAGCCTGCACCCTCTCCAATCTGGGGTTCTCCAGTGGCTGGGGAGAACTTGGGGGTTCTCCAATGACTGGTTTAGGCCCAATCCCGGCAGTCGGACATCCCTCTCACAATCTGGGACCACTGCTCACCTGCCTGCCTGCCTGATTGCCCCTAACTACCCCCCACCTTGTTGGCCTAGTCGCCCCTGACTGTCCTCTCTGCAGACTGAGTCGCCTCCAACTGCTTCCCCTACTGGCCTGGTTGCCCCCAACTGCCCTCACTGCTGGCCTGGTCACCCCAAACTGCCCCCTTGCCAGTCTCATCACCTCTGACTGGTTGCCCCTCACTGCCCGTTTCCCCCACTGGCCTGGTTGCCCCTAACTGCTCCCCCTGCTGGCCTGGTCAGCCCACACAGCCTGTTTAGTCATTCTTTCAGTTGCAATGGTCTCTTAGTCTTTTTCTTCCTTGAAATGGAGTACTATTGACTAATATTTTAATATTTTTAAATATTTTTATTGTTTAAAGTATTACAAATAGTAGTACCTATGTCTCCTTTTTTTCCCTATTGACCTCCCCCTGGCCTTCCCCACCCCCAGTACATGCTCTCACCTGTGCCCTGCCCCCCTCAATGTCCTGTATCCATTGGTTATGCATACAAGTCCTTCACTTGATCTCTTACAGGCCACCTCCACCCCCAACCTCCCCTGCCTTCCCACTGTAGCATGACAGTCTGTTCACTGCTTCTTTGCCTCTATATCTGTTTCCCCCTGCCACCTCCCTGAGTCTTTTCTTTAAAAAACATCTTGCCTCTGAAGGCTAGAAATAAACTTTAAGAACAAAAAATGTTTGAGTCCCAGTTTCAATGTCAAACAGTTCTGAGTCCCAGTTTCAATGTCAAACAGTTCCTTGTGTGTACACGTCAGCAATGGTATCTGGATACTGGACAAATGATGGCAATGCAGGTCCGACCCTCTCTGGTTTGGTCCTAGGCATCCTGTAGTGACACACAGCTGCTGACTGCCAGCATGGCAAGGCATCGTCAGCGTCTTCCATCTCTGGACTGTTTCTTCTCCTGTCTTCGTGGTTGGAGCAGACCTTTCAGTTCCTCTCTGTTGTAGGAGTCCACTTGGTCTTGGAGTGTTTTTTGAAAGTATATAAACATATTCTCCTCCAAAAGTTAATAAAGGAATCTTTTCTATAAAATTGACTTGAGGTCCTTTTTATTTTTGCCTACCCGATTTTCCTTCGGCTTATTTTGACATTGTGTGTGTCTTGCTGTTCGTATTACAAATGAAAATTAATTTTCTAAAGTTAAAATTTTCTAGATGTAATTTAGTTACTGGATATTTTCCCTTACATGATATTATCCTACTATCCCCCTTTTTTTGATTAATGGAAACTTTTGTAAAATTTTTTAATGTAATCTTGATTACCTTAAATTTTAATTTTTTGCACACACATATGCCTGTTTTATGTTCATTGCATGTTAAGCAATTTTACCATGAGATGAACTACCAATAGAAATTTTAGTTAATACTTTAGAAACAGCTTTTTGTCCAGTACAATTACATTTTCTTGGATATTCACTTATTTCAATTTGCCAATTTAAGTTAAACTGAAAGCTTGATTACTCTTTTACTTTCAAATTTAATACTGTGCTAACAATCTTAGATCACCCTGTATATATTAGTGGAAAGGTTTATTTGCATTGAGTAGGCACTCAGCATTCCTAGTGCTAGGCTGAATTTAGATATAGGGCAGCTGCTGTCGGCATGTTTCTGTCTGTTACCTGGGTCCCGATCTGTGCTGAGGGTGGGAAGCGAAGTAGCCATGGAGGCAGGAGACCTTCTTTAGAACAGGTGAGGGTCTGTGCCCCACCTCTGTTGATCCCCAAGTTCTCTCCTGATGGCCCCTCTGTAACTGTGCCTGTCTTAAGTTCCTTCCCTGAGGAATCTTACCGTCTCTGGCTAACCAGTCATCCTCCAGGGCCAAGCAGGGTGTTGTGAGGTTCAGTTCTGTCTCCATGGTAGTCTATGCCCCCATGGCCTCCACACCCAGTACCTGCCTTGGGATCCCCTCGCCTGCTGGAGGGGTTCTGGCATTGATTACATATTTCCGGGAATTCAAGTTCCTTCTCCAGGGAGGGCCCAGGTCACACCATTTGGCGAGAGACACATCCATTATACCAGCCACCTTGAGGCTTCAACCTCAGCGTGAATAGAGAGCTCAGGCTACAGCTGAGGGCCATTGGGCTGTGAGAAGAGGGTCCCTCTTGGCAAAAGAGGAAAGAGGGCCAGTATAGAATGCTCGAGTGCCTTCCCAGTGCCACAATTCCTTCTGAAAGGAATTAAATCCTTCATGTCCTTTTATAAATTGCTGCTAAACATTCAAAGAATTCGTTTTTAATTTTGTTTGGGATAGTTGTACAATATGCTGTTGTGAAATATCAAAAATTAAATGACATCGTGTGTTCCTCCAGGTGTTTTATTTTCATCGTCTTTGGTAAAGGCTCTAAAAGTGTTTCAGCTGCTCTGGTCTGGTGGCTCAGTTGGTTGGAGCATCATCCTGTACAGCAAAAGGGTATGAGGTTCGATTCCCAGTGAGGGCACACACCTAGGATGCAGGCTTGATTCCTGGTCAGGGTTCATATGGGAGGCAGCTGACCTATGTTTCTCTCTCATATCGATCTCTCTCTTTCTCTCCTTTCCCCCTTGTCTCTGTGTCTTTCTTCCTTTCTCTCTCTTTCATTTCCCTGCTAGTACATATATTAGTACATATCTTCAGGTGGGGATAAAAAAATCTGCCAACAACAAAAAAAGTGTTCCTGCTGGCTTCCTTTCCCCAAGTCTTCATTTGCAAAAAAACATCCTCCCAAATGAGAGATTGAAATTTTCATGTTAGAATGGTTCTTAGGAGATGAAGACTGAATTTATTAAATAAGTTATCTCAATGTAATGTTACTTTTCAGGTGATCAAGGAGAAGAGATTGAGGTAAGTGACTTGCATGTCCATTCGGAAAATTCCATCAAAAGAATGTTAAATAATCTCATTCCATTTGCCACTTGGTTATTTTCACTTAGAATCTGAGGGAAATACCTCTGTTGATATCTTTGAAACTGGCTTTGAATCTTTTCATTTAAACATTGCTTCATGCAGGTGGTAGAGGAACTCATTTGGTGAAATGAAATAGGTCAGTAGTATTGTATTAAGTTGGGGGATTATGTTATATATTCATGGCCCATTATGAAATATTTTTTATATCTCCTGTGCTTCAGGGGACGAAGAATATTGCCCATACCAGTTTACCAAGCTTTATATTTAAACATAAAATAGTTTAAGACCTCCTGGGGCAATCTAGTTTACAATTAAAATGTTGCGGGCAATGAGCCCCTCATTAAAAACACAAAGTAAAACTTCACTCACATCATTAAAGCACCTCTATTCATTACTACAAACATACACCATCTGGGGTGGTTTTCGTGCCTCCCAATTTCTTATTAGCAAGGGAGAGATGGGGCTGACTTCTTCCAGAAATCAGTATGTCTTACCTAATGGAAACGCATATTGCTGATGGCAAGTGGGCCATAATTACTGATGGGAGCCTCCGACCAAGTGTTAATGCTGAGAAATGTCTTTCACCGGTGCTTCGAAAAGGACTCCACTTGCAAATTTCTACTGAGGTTTGTTTTTCTTAATGATGTTGTCCTTTTATGACCAGAAAGATAAAGTTTAAACGTTAAAATTTAAAGAGAACTACTCATTTTTCTTAACTCATTGAAATGGTAAAAAAAAAAATAACTCGTCGTTATTGGGTACCACCTTTTATGTACTAGTATGATACTAGCGTGATCTTTGGTCTTCTCCGTGGCTCTTTTAAAAAGATAAAACAGGCTCAGAGTGGGTAGTGGCTTGCAAAGGAAAAATAACTGTTGAGTCACAGATGTGGGATGATGCTTCTCTAGGGGATATTAATCATAAAGCTATTATGAGGCTGCTCTTTGGGGGTAGTAGCTATTGGTGTATAAAGTGACTCCAGCTGCACTGTAATACCTTGGTACCTTAGGCAGGGATTACAGTCTACCTCTGCCTCTCAGAGTGTGGTCCAGGAACCAGCAGCTTCTGCATCACCTCTATGCTTGTTAGAAGTATAGGGTCTAAGAACCGCTGCACTTTTTTACTTCACTTTAAAGTCTGCACTTTTTTATTTAAAAAATTTACAGGACCTGCATTTTAAATAGAATCCTCAAGAGATTTGTACATATCTTAATGTTTGGGAAGCACTGGACTAGATGATCTTTTATTTTATTTTATTAAAAAAAATGTATTATTGATTTTTAGAGAGAAAGGGAGAAAGATAGAAACATCAATGAAGAGAGAGAGCCCTGGCCAGTTTGGCTTGGTGAATAGAGCATCTGCCTTGTGGGCTGAAGGGTCCCAGGTTTGATTCCGGTCAAGGGCATGTACCTTGGTTGCGGGCACAACCCCAGTAGAGGGTGTGCAGGAGGCAACTGATCGATGTCTCTCTCTCATTGATGTTTCTAATTCTCTACCCTTCTCCCTTCCTCTCTGTAAAAAAACAATAAAAATATATTAAAAAGAGAGAGAGAGAGAGAGAGAGAGAGAGAGAGAGAGAGAGAGAGAGAGAGAGAAAAGTCATTGATCCATTGCCTCTTGAGTGCCCCCTACTGGGGATTGAGCCCATAACCTGGGCATGTGCCTTAAACAGGAATGAACCATAACCTCCTGGTTCTTTGGTTCAACACTCAACCACTGAGCCACACCAGCTGGGCTAAACTAGATGATCTTTAATTCATTTTCACTCACACCTTTACTTATGTGGTCCCTTTAAACAAGAAGACTCTAAGCTTCCTTTATATACCATCCATCTCTTGAGGACAGCAGCCCCATCTTACATAGTTATGCAGCACCCACAGCATTTACCACTATGACTTTCCTAGTATTTATTTTAATGAATTCTTGACATATAACTGAATAAACACATGACTGTCTTCCTTATGAAAATAGAGTGGTTACAAAAATTTGACTATTAAAAAAAATTAATAATGGATGCCAGTCTTTTTAAACATTGGATTAGACCATTCCATTCCGTTTTCACCTCATTTTTCAGCTTTTTCAAGATAAAGCAAGCGATTTTATTTGGTACGTGTGCCTGGACATTAAACATTTAAGACTGAGGCTCCTGTGCAAGATAAGCTTGTTCTCCTGTGCCTGTCACTGACCCTTCTTAGCTCAGAGACAAGTCCTACTGACACCTTCCCAGTTATCTTGTCCTCATTGTTGATTATAATAAGCCTCTAATTCATATCAGTCTCGGCACCTGCCCCTCGACTGTTTCTAACAACCATGAGCACACAGTTTGGATTTCCTGGCCAAATCCTTATCCTCACATTTCCTGTAGAAGGGCTCCATCAACAAAGCAGACACAGATAGTGTTGGCAGAATTCCCCACCTGAACACATACTGCATTCAGAATAGAGCTGGGACTTTCAATGAAGACACAAATAAAAATATTTTTTAGAACCATGAAAAAATGCAGGACCTTGACAAAGGAGGAAGGAGCAGGCCTGGATAGTTTTCCTGTGTGAACATCACTGACATATGTGCCCCTAGAGCAATGGTCGGCAAACTCATTAGTCAACAGAGTCAAATATCAACAGTATAAAGATTGAAATTTCTTTTGAGAGCCAAATTTTTAAAACTTAAACTTCTTCTAATGCCACATCTTCAAAATAGACTCGCCCAGGCTGTGGTATTTTGTGGAAGAGCCACACTCAAGGAGCCAAAGAGCCACATGTGGCTCGCGAGCCGCAGTTTGCCGACCACAGCCCTAGAGCATCTGGAGGGCACAAGCAGAGAGACCACAAGCAAGACTTCAGAGGGATCTTTGTCTGGGTTTCTGTGACCAGGAGCCAATTGGTCACAGGGCTGTTCAGTTGGAGCAATCAGCCTCTGGATAAATACTGCTCTGTGTCTGAGGTTCAAAACTCCTATAGCTTGGAGGTGGGAATGGGGTTAGAGAAGACGAGATAAATTGAGATTCTGGGAGGGAGAAGGCATAGGATGACTAAAACTAGCCTGATTTTTCTTTTTGATGTTACTTCATTGCCAGAGAGTCTGGATTGTTGAAATTGATATGCTAATTTATGTATAGTAGATATAAATTCCTGTTTGGTGTTAATGAAAGCTATTTTTAATAAGTATGAAAAGCAGAATGCACAGAAGTGGGAGAGGCATTATATTTGTTGCTGCTCATTATTGTAGACTAGAGGCCTTATGCACGAAGTTTGTGCAAGGGCCTTGGCCACGGCCCCTGCCCGCTGAGGCTTTGTCTATAAGGAAGGATGTTTGGTCTAATTAGCATATTATGCTTTTATTATTAGAGATGTCTTTTGAAATGCGATTGGGAGATATAAGAAGTGTAGCATTTTGACACATTTTTTGGGTAAACTTTAGTTTCTGCACTTTATGCTTTGGAAAACCATCTTCCTGACTCTACCCACCATCTCCTCCTCATGCCTCCCTTCTTTTATTCTTAAGCTCAGAGAGCAGATGGCACAAAGTTAAGAAAGGACTGTATGTTAAATCACATGATTAGAAAATCATTCTGGTTCTTTCCTTTCCCCTTTATTTTAAAGATCATCAAAAAGACCATGCCAACTCATATTCCAGAAGGTGGGCTGGATATTCCCTTGAACTGACCTGACCTCTGAGCCTCTTTGCATGATGTCCTGGTTGGCAGAATAGAGTTGGCTAAGAGTGTGGACTTTGTGGGCTGAAAGCCTAGGGTTCTATCTCACCTCTGCTCTTCCTAGCTGTGGACCAGAGAAAAACGAAGAAACGTTGTCATGCTTAGGTGTCCTTATTGGGAATGTTAGTAGCACCTATTTCCTTGGATTATTAAATAAGATTAAACAAAAGTGCTTAGCATAATGCCTGGCATAGAGCAAAAGAACATTATATATTCACATCATCTACCGTTCAGCTATTCAAAAAACCAAGGATAGTAGAGCAAAGAGGCTCTAAGAAACCAAGTCATCTATCAGCTGTTGTTTGGGGGACTCTAAGTTTTGGATAAATAGGAAGGTAATGTTTGCCCCACATACTATCAAAAGCTATAGTTTTTTAATAGGTATGGAGGGAGCTGGAGTTATATAGGTGTAAATTAGTCATGAAAATAACTCTGAATCTACTTGTCTATAGTTTGAATTTAATAGAATTACCATGGCATAGAATGTAGTCAATAATATTGTAATAATTATATATGAGGCTATGTGGCTACTGGAAATATTGGGGGGACCATTTTGTAAAGTATATGTTTGTCTAACCACTATGCTGTGTACCTGAAACTAATACAAAATAATATCGAATGTGAACTGTAATAAATTAAAAAAATTAGAACTCCCCTAGGATAACTGATAAATCTGTTGATAAGAATCATAGAAAAGTCTAAATTTTCAGACTGTGATTTACATATTCTAGAATATATGTTCATACTAAATATCAGGAGAACTACAATCTGTCTCTTTCCCCATATTTTTTTTCCTAATCACAAGTATCTTAAGGGATGATATTCTCATTCCTCAGATCAAAAACCAAAGATCATAGCTGTATAGTGAGCAAATGACTTAATTGGAATCGGCACTTACATCTTCATCAGATCCTCCACTTTCCCCATTGTTTTATGCTCCCACAGCACATGCATACGGAAACAGGGCTTTGGTTAATTGAGGGCAGATTCCTTTAACACATGATGAAACCATTTTTATCAGAATTGCTAGTAAGTTTTTTACCTGTTGGATGACTGAAGGGTAAAAGGCTGAAGTCAAGGGGCTCAGAAGTTAGTTTTGGCTCAGGAAAGCTGGCTTAAGACCTTAAATGACATCATGTGAGTGTCTAAGAGAGTATTGTTGCTAATAACAGAAATACTTTCCTGGAATTCATTTCACAGACATCTGAGTTCCTACATGTGCTGTACATTGTTCTAAGCAAAGGAAATATAGTAAAAAGTAAAATTTATCATAGTCTTTGCCTTTAGAATGTTTTACATGTATTTTTTCCCCACATCATCAAATACTTTGGCTTACAGAATACTATTTGAAAACCATTTTTACTAGTTACAACTTCTTGATACTTTTAGTGCCTGCTATAAGGATACTTTTATTAGGC
>PVJN01023522.1:0-32198 GCA_004026805.1 Lasiurus borealis | reverse complement strand
GGAGGGGAGGAGAGGGGAGGGAGGGCCTGGCGGCTTGGGAGGCCGAGCCCCCGGCTGCCTGATGTCCCCGCTACCTGGCCGGGGTCCGGGGCTCTGGGTGGCGGCTCCACCTGCCGGGGTCCGCGTTCCGGAGCTGCTCCCTGCACCCCCCCACCTCCACCCTTCACCCCGGAGTCCGAAATGACAAATTATATCAGCAGCCATCCCAGCTCGCCCGGGGCCCTGGTCTGCTGTGTCCGCACTCCCACCCACACTGGGTTCTGGGTGATGCCCAGCTTTAGGTCCCCGGCGGGGGCCTCCCCTCCCAGCCGCATCCCTGCCTGCCTGCCTGCCTGCCTGCCTGCCTGCAGCCAACCTCCAGCCGCCCAAACCCGCTTTCATGGCCTTTCCCATCCCAGGAAAGGGCACGTCCATCTTCCAGATGCAGGAACAAAACACAAGACAAAACCCGTGCTCCTTCTCTCTCCCTCGCCCCTTCTGCCGGCTCCACCTCCAACCTCTACCCAGACTCTAAGCAGCTTCTCCCAGCCCCGGGCCCTCCCATCCCCTCATCTCTGGCGGGACTGTCACTGTAGCCTCCGCCCTGTTCTCTCTGCTTCTGCCCCAGGGACCGTCACAACCAAAGTCAGACCTCACCCTCCACCAGCCACCCTCCCACCACCGCCCGGCGCCCTTTGCCCTGCATCCAAGCACGTCAAACTCCAAGGCTTCCCCGGCCAGATAACCAGGTGTCAGTGTGTGTGGGCCACAAACAAACAAATGCTTCCGTTTTCATAGGAAAGTAAGGTTTATTTCGAGGGAGACATGCTGACTACAAAGGGCTGAAATAAACGAGTCACCGTTAACGTAAAATAATAGAACAGCGGAGACCGGTTTGGCTCAGTGGATAGAGCCTCGGCCTGTGGACGGAGAGGTCCGGGGTTCAATTCCAGTCAAGGGCGTGTACCTGGGTTTCGGGCAAATCCCTAATGGGGTGTGCGCAGGAGGCAGCTGATCGATGTCTCTCTCTCATCAATGTTTCTAACTATCCCTCTCCCTTCCTCTCTGTAAAAAATCAATACAATGTTTAAAAAAATAAAAAATAGAACATTTTAATAAAAATTAATATTTTCTTCTTGAACATTAACTTACCAGACAAGCAAACAAGTCAGTCCGAGACTAAATGACGTGGCAATCGGCTGCTAAAACATTCGCTGCTAGTATTAGTGGGGAGAAATGGTGTAAGGCGTCGTGTAAGGGAAATGAATACAGCACGATTTCAGAAATCAGTCATTAGCGGACATTGTAGTTTGTTGTTAATATTTATGTATAACAAGATATTGTAAAAATTAAGTTACAAAATATATTTTATTGATTTTTTTTTACAGAGAGGAAGGGAGAGGGATAGAGAGCTAGAAACATCAATGAGAGAGAAACATCGATCAGCTGCCCTCTACATACTCCCGACTGGGGATGCGCCCACAACCAAGACACATGCCTCTGACCGGAATTGAACCCGGGACCCTTCAGCTCCTCTATCCACTGAGGAATTGACTGCTCTGGGGATAGGTCTCCCTCCCCAGGCCGATACTCTTTCCACGGAGCCAAACCGGTTTCGGCAAGTTACAAAATTTTTATTGAAACATTTCTGACATACCACTATATTGGCTGGGCCGCAAAAATATTCCTTGTGGGCTGCGGGGGGCCTATGGGCCACGCGTTTGACATGCTTGCCCTACACCCTCCATGGCTCTCACCTTCCTTAGAGGACAAATACTCCCAGGGGCCTTATCTGCCCGCCCCCCCCCCCCCTGCCTCATTCTTTCCACTCCAGTCACACCAGTCTCCTTGCTTCCAGGCCTCAGGGCCTTCCGCTGGCCATCCCTCTGCTGGGAACCCAGATCATCCGGCCTCTCCGTACATTCCCTTCAGGCGTTTACTCAAACCCACTTCCCTGTGAGACCCTGGTGAGTCATGCAGCCTAAAATGTCTGCCCTACTCCCTCAGCTCCTTTTGCCCCCCGCTCTCTGCCCCATTTCCTCACCTCAGCGCTTCTGGCTGCATGGCATTTCCACACCGGGGCTTACTCATGCTGCTCACCTTCTGCCTCCTGCTGTCGATAAGCTGTACCAGGGCAGAGGGTTTTGACTCCTGCTCATTGTTGTGCCCTCACTCCAAACCTGTCCCTGATGTTCAACAAATACTGCTGAATGAATGAATTAATTAATGCTCTTAGTCCTCCGCAGCAGCCCTGTAAGCAGGCACTGTATCTTCGCTTCACGGATGGAGGCACAGATTGCCCAAGCAACTTGCCCCAGGCCACCAGCCAGAAAGCCTGGGAGGCAGGATTTGAATCCAGGCCCTCGCTTCCTAGTAAGGTCTCAAAGTAGAGGCCCACAGGCTGGGTTTGGCCCCCAGAAAGGTTTCGTGTGACTGGAATCATGTGTGGCTATTGTAAAAGCCAGGAAGTTCCTATGGCTGAAGGAACCTCTGGCCACACTTGGGTCCTCCATCCCCCAGGCAACTGTGGGCTCGAGCTGAGCAGTAGTTGCCCCTCAAACAGGAAATGTGCTGTCTCACTTGCCCCAGTCACCGTCAGGCTGCTTCCCACCGGGCCCTGCAAACCCTCCCCGTGGCCAGGCCTCCCTCCGGGGAGCTTCCACTCCTGTGGGCCTTCGCCTTCTGCCTGGAGTGCTCTCCCTATGCTTCTTAGTCACTTGGGTTTCAGCCCAAATGCCACCTCCTCAAAGAAGTCCTCCCTGATTACTCTGGCTAATCGTCATTATCTGATATTATTCCATTCATCTCTTCGGTGTGTGCTCGCTGTGCATCTCCCAGGAGGAGGGAAGCCAGAAGGGCGGGGCCCAGGTCAGTCTGGCCACCCTCACCAAGACAGGGCCTGTGCCTGCAGACCCAGGGTGCACACTCGTTGACTGACAGAATAAACGAGCGAACGAATGAATGAAGGGGTTGTCGGAGCTAAGCACTTTCCGGGTATGGAATCCTCAAACTCGTGTACAACAGCCTTCTGCGGGCGCTCAAAGGATCCGTGGGGTAAGCGCGCACACAGGTCCCCTGCTGAGGGAACAAGCCACAGTGGTTTCTGGCTCTCTCACAGCCTCGGTAGCCTGGGGAGCTCTGTCCCCACTCCACCTCCAGCACCCAGCTCGCTGGGCTCTGGCCACAGAACTGGAGCTCCGAGCCCTCTGGGCCAGCTGAGTGGTACGGCACCAGGTCCTCCTTCTAGTGCACCAGATGCAGCCCTGTCCCTGCCCGCCCATTGGCCTGATCTCCAACAGGCCTCATCAGGGTGGCCTTTCAGGAACAGAAGGGGCAGCAGGTGGGCTGACGGGCGTACAGGCTCTCGTTCACGTCTGGCTCCATCCAGTTGAACCACTTAGCTAGTTGATCTGAGCCCATCTCCCCCTCCATAAACTGGGACCCCTGCCCCTCCTTGAGACGTTGAGAGAGCTCCTGGAGCTTGTGTGTGGCCTCTCGAGTGTAGGCGATCCTCAGGACAACAGCAGCTCCAGCCTGCCTGTGGCCGCTCCCACTGGCCATCTCCCCAGTGACTGTCACTCTGCATGGGCCAGTAGAATGTCTGGGACCCTTGTGCTCACTTGTGGCTGTGGTCTTGGGTGACAGTATGTCTACGTGTATGCATGTGTACGTGAGGAACACAAGTGCAAGTGTGTGTGACAGTGTGGCTGTCAGTGACATGTGCATGTGTGTGACACGGGTGTGTTCACTGGGTCCCAGGGAACCAGGGCTGGCTGGTCAGCCTGAGCCAAAAGGAACTGGTGTGTGTTGGGGAGGGAGACCTATACCCAGAGCAGTCAATCCCTAAGACCTGGCCCTGCCACTCATTCTCTGGGTCCCAGGACCAGGGCACAGGGTAGGAGGTTGGACCTTAATGTTGGTCACTGTAGCCCTCAAAGTGTGTCCTTTTAACTTTGGAATTAATGAGGCCCCATGTCTGGGCAGGGCCTAGAGCCTGCATGCTGGCCACCTCCCTACCTTGTCCTCCAGCATGAGGGCCAAAACCTGGCTTCCCTGTTCCCCACACCTGTACCCACATGACTGTCCCCGCCCCACCCGTCCCCAGGAATGGACACCTGGTAAGAGCAAGGACCCACTCATAGTCAGTGCCATGTGGCCACAGGGCTCAATACATTCATTCAGAAGGCATCCAGCCCTTCAGTGCTTGCTAACTGTTGAGTAAGGTGGATGCCTGGCTACTTCTGCCCCTGGTAGGGGCTGCCCCGGGGCTTGCCCCTAGGCCCCAGGACAGGATTGGACTGCCTGCCCCTCCCCTCCCCAAATTCTGAGGGGTTCTTCCGGAAGCACAGAGCCTCCACCCGGTCGCTGCTTTCCATGTCCGAAGCCATTTCTGACTTTCAGCCTCAGAACCCAATGAATCTGTGCTCCCCCTGCCAAAAATCCAAGCTCAGCTGGCGGGGTCTGCTTTAATTCTTCTTCTTTTTTAAAATATATTTTATTGAATTTTTTACAGAGAGGAAGGGAGAGAGATAGAAAGTCAGAATCATCGATGAGAGAGAGACATCAATCAGCCGCCTCCTGCACACCCCACTATGGAGATGTGCCCACAAGCAAGGCACATGCCCCTGACCAGAATCGAACCTGGGACCCTTCAATCCTCAGGCCGACGCTCTATCCACTGAGCCAAACCGGTCTCGGCTGCCTTAATTCTTGAGGGCCTCACGTCCACTGAGCAGAAAGGGTGCCCCCATCCTCCTGGATCTGTCAGACAAACCTGACTCCACAAGACTCAGTTTCCCCGCATTGCTCTCCGGGCTCCTTGCCGAAGGAGCACCTCCTTCAGCCTGTTGTTGGTCCAGAGGAGGACATGGCTTGCCGATGGGGACAAGGCGAAGACCCCTCGTGAAAGCTGTGCTTCCCTGCCTGCTCCTCAGGAGCCACGAGCAGACTTAGAGGGAGTGCGGGGCCCTGGCTCAGCGGAAGCAGCATCAGCCCGGGAGCCAACTGGCCCTAGAGGCTGCCTGCCTGGCCCTGTTTCTTGAGTATCAAACCTGGGATAGAGGCCCAGAGACAGAGAGACAAACCCAGACACACACGCACACACACACACACACGTGCGCGCGCATCAGCTGGAGACAGTACATGGGCCCAGCGGCTTGTGGTCTTCTCGGATCTGGACTCGGAATACAAATCAGAACCCCAACCCCAAGCATCCTGTGTGCCTGTGTGCCTGCAGGTGCAGGAGTGTCGGTGCCGCTGGTCTGTCCTCAGGGCCCAGCCACGTGAGCGGTACATAAGCACGTCAGGGCGTGCGGTGTCTCTGAGAGGCAACCTGTGGGCATCTGTGACTGCGTTGAGTCTCCCTGTGCAAATGCTTGTGATGGCCACACCAGAGCCAGCCCAGAGGCCCTCAGCAGCCCAAGCCAGGAGCTCCTGCCTGCCTCCACCCCCGCCCTCCCCCTAGCGCTGGGCTTTTGTCCGTTTCTGAAGTGACAAGAGACACACAAAAGGGCTTTTAATTAAATCAAAGGAGGGGGAAACAGACCAGGCGGGCTGCTATTATGTTACCAAATGTGAAAATGAAAACTTATATTTAAAGCTCTGGTATTAATTTGAGATTATTCAGATAGTTAATTAAAAGTGCAGCATGTGTTAAATATTATTTCAACAAAGATTTTCATCGGGCCTCCATGTAATGTGATCTGAGGGCTCGGGGAGCTGTATGCAAATGCTCTGCAGCCAAGAGAAAGGACCCACAGCCCCGGTGGCAGGCCGGCCCGGGGAGGCCCGCTCCCACCTCGGGTCTGGCTCTTTGGGACCCGGATAAAGTTGCAGCCAGGCCCTGGGTGAGGAGGGAGACCATCAGGCCGATCCTGGCCTCTCAGCCGGCAGCAGGGCCTCCAAAAGTCCTCCAGTTGGCACTCAGGACCTTCCTTCAGGGGATGCTGGCTGCACCCCTGTGCCTTGAAGGCCAGCACATCTGCAGGGATGTGTGCCTGGTGTGAGCAGGGGGCCATGCACAGGAGTGTGCACACGTGTGCCCGTGAGGTCATCACAAGACCGGATGGATGGAAGCAGGTAGAATTTGTACACGTCCCCGCTGGGACGCTGACATGTGCATTTGGGCCCTGGCCCATCCATCTGTTCCACGTGGGTCCTTGCACACCACACATCTTCGGGCCCTGGCCCGTGTGTTTGCGTATGCACGTGCGAACCTGGGCACGGGGCAGCACTGTTGGGTGTGTGCAAGTTGTGTCCATACTCAGTGCCTCAGTTTCTCTATCTATGAAATGGGGGCGATCCTGGTAGAGGCTTCAGAGAGAAGATTAGAAGAAGTTTAAGCGGGGAAAACAGACTAGTGTAGGTAGGCAAGCAGTGTCCTGTACAAATAGGACGTGGCCGCAAATGAGAGTCAGGCATGTCACTTTCCTTTGTAAACAGCCACACTTGAAAAAATAAACGTGAACTTTATGTTCTATATTTTAAAATTCAGAATATCCAAAATATTATCGTCTCTACATGTGATCAACACAAAAAATGACTGAAGTGACCGTTTAGGTCCTGTTTTCCATACCAAGCCTTTGAAGGACTGTAGGCGTGGGACGCTCAGCACATCCCAATGCGGACTGGCCGCATGTCCAGTGGACTGCACAGCTTGGAACCTGGGAAAGTCCCTGTAAATGGAGCTAATTCTCCCGGTTCTGCAGGAGACTTTCTTGAGGAAGACGGTGGGGCCTGCTGCGATGTCCGGTCCCAGGGATTCTGCTGCGGAGGAAGGGTTAAGGGTTATCCAAATCTGGGGCGCACGGGGGCGGGAGGGGGGAAGGTGGGGAGCGGGGAGATGACCAAGGTCTGTCAGGCTCTCTGCGCCTCTCTCCCACGTCCGGAATTGGGTTCCTGCCCCTGGGTAGTGCGTCACAGCCTCACACACACAGGGGAGCCCACACTTTGGGACAGAGTCCCACAGCGGCCCGCAGGCTGCGGGCGCCCTTAGGCTCATCATATCCTGCGCCCGAGCTGCTACCCCGCTCCGGCCGGCGGCGAGGCGCGGGCAGCTCCTGCCCTCTGTCGGCCCCCGGTGGCAGCGCAGCGCTCGCTCACCCCCAGGGTCCTGGCTGGCTGGATCCCTGCCCCGCGGAATCGCCATGAGTCCACGGCCTCCTGCCAGGACCCTCGGCCAAAATTCTCACAGAGGGCTGCAGGGCAGGCACCACCAGCCCCGCTTTACTAATGGGGAGGCACCCTCAGGACGGCAGGGAGGGCTCCCAGCTGAGGCTGGGCCCAGGGGTAAGCACAGTTCTGAGTCCCACTGGGCTGTGTGCCTCCAGCAGGTAACACCTTCTGAACCTCATAGTTCCTCAGCTCTGAGCTGGGGATGACCGTCATCCCTCTGCTAAGGGTTGCTCTGGGGATCAAATAGGAAGATGCCTTTAAGGGTTACCATATGTCCCCGGCACAGAGTAAGTCCTCGATAAATTTATCACACCACCATCACAGTATGGATGACATGCCTACCTCAGGGCCTTTGCACCTGCCAGGCCAGGCCTGGAGCCCTTTGACCTGGATCTTGAGTCTTGGATCAATGGCTCCTCCTCCTTAACTCACCTCCTGCGGGAGAGCCTCCCTGAACGCCCCCTTTCTTCATGTCACCCTGCTTTATATCCTCAGAGCCCTTATCACCACTTGACGTGACCCTGTATGCTCATGGGTTATCTTGTTTTTTTACATGCTTTTCGTGTTGGATTGTCAGCCCCAAGAGGGCAGGCCTTCCTCCTCTTGGCCATTTCACCCCGACCTACCACAGTGCCTGATAAAAATGCAACATGGTACAGCCTCATTGGAAAACAGGTTGGCAGTTACTTATAACATTAAACATACATGTATCACACAGCCCAAACAAAAACTTATGCTCATACAAAATAATCCATAAATGAATGTTTATGGCAGCATTGTTCACAATCTCCAAAACTGAAAACCCAAATGCCCCTCAGCTGGTGAGATAAAAAAAAATAATAGTAGCATATTCACACAGTATAATACAATGCAGCAGCAAAAGGAACCCACACGGATACACGCAGGACATGGGTGAGTCCCTCAGGCACACTAGACTACGAAGCAAAAGAAGCCTCACTCAAAAGGCAGTGCCTGCCTGGCTCCTGTGGCTCAGCTGGTTGGGCATTGTCTTGCACACCAAAAGGTAGCCAGTTCAATTCCTGGTCGAGGCCCATCCCCAGGTTTCGGGTTCCATCCCTGGTCAGGGTGCCAGCAGGAGGCTAACCCACTGATGTTTCTCTTTCTCCTTCCTCACTTCCTCTCTCTCTAAAATCAATAAAAACATAGCAAAAAATTTTTAATTAAAAAAAAAAGGAGATGTATAATGTGACATTCGAGATGATGCAAAACTATAGGGACATAAAGCAGACCAGTGTTTGCCAGGAGTGGAGTAGAGGGGAGAGGAAGTGTGCCACAGGGCATACAGGACGAGAGGGGGCAACTGCTCTGTGGTGTTTTGAGGTGGGAGGCACACACTGAATGTGCTTTTTCAAAACTCCTAGAACTGTATATGTAAAGGGGTGCTTCTTACTGTATGTAAGGAACAAGCAACACTTATTAAAAACAGTCAGAGCTGTGCATGGTTTTAGTGTGTTTACAGAGTTACAATCCTAGTTTACAGCATGTTGTCCCCCCAAAAAAGGAATGCCATGTCCACTGTCAGTCACTCCCACCCTCCCCGTGCCCCCACCTCCTGGTAACCACAGATCCACTTTCTGTATCTATGGATTTATCTATTGTGCGTGTTTTATAGAAATGGAATTATATAATATGTGACCTGGGAGTCTAGCTTCTTTCACTGGGCAAAATGTTTTAGGGTTCTTCCGTGGCATAGGAGATACATACGCCAGTGTCTCATTCCTTTTTGTGGCTGATAATATTATTCCATTGTATGAGTCAATCGCATTTTATCTACCCATTGATGGACATTTGGGTCATTTCCACTTTTTGGCTAATCTGAATCATGCTGCTAGGAACATTCATGTTGTCCAAGTGTTTGTGAGGGTGTATGCATTTAATCCTCTTGGGTATAGACCTCAGAGTGGAATTGCTGGCTCATATGTTAACGTCACTGTTTCGTTTTTTAGCATCTTCATTGAGATATAATTTCCATACCATACAATTCCTCATTTAAAGTGTGCAATTCAATGGCTTTTACAGAGCCTACATCCATCACTACAATCAATTTTAGAACATTTTCATCCACCCCCAAAGAAACCCTGTACCTTTTAGTCAGGGCACTGAGATGTTGGCCTGAGAGGGGCGGGGCGCTCCAGCAATACCCCCCAAGTCTTTGCAGTTGTCCAGGGCTTCGGGGATGAGCAAAGCTACAGATCAGAGGGCAGAACGGGGACCCAACCTGGTTCTAAGAGTCACCCACAGCCCTGAGCACCCGGCACTGTGTTGGACATCTTGTCTTGATGTCTCCCCAGGGTGCTTGCTGCTCTATCAGCTGTCAGTGGCCTGGGTGGCGTGAGGAGCTTCTCCTGCCTGGGAGTGTGTAACGGAGGCTGAACTTGGAGAGATGGGGCGGCAGTGGGGCCCAGCCCAGCTCCAGGTGACTCAAGCTCAGAGACTGAATGAAGTCCAGGACCCTGACTATGCATGATGTCAGCAGGTGGCCAGGACGGGTGGGGTTGGGGGAGTGGTGGCGGTGGCATTGGATCGGTGGTGGTGGGAGGGGGGTCTAAGGCCCTGGAGGGCAGCCCAGACCTCAATCCTGTGGTGATGGGGAGATAGGCCCAGGCTGCAGGCCGCCCAGGAGGAATGCACCAGCCCCCTGCTCGTAAACCTGCTCTTCCTCCTCCCTGTGAGCCGGAGGTCATTTGGAGGTCACCCTCAGGAAAAGCTGGCACAAGAGGCACCATGGCCAGATCCAGGCTGTTCAGGACCAGGGGGGACACCACAGGCCCACAGCTGGCCTGGACAGGGAGGGGCAGGGCCTCAGGGGGCTCTCAGGGTGAGGCCCACAGCACAGTGGGATGGGTCTCAGAGGCACGCTCAGCTGTGAGCCCAAGTTCAAATTCTTGGGGATCGTGGAAGCCCCGCTCAGAAGTGGTATAGAATACAGCCCCCGAGTGCTCAGGGATTGCAAAGACAAGCTCTCAGAAGACACAGGCTTCTTCACAGGTCTTGCCATGGAGTGTCCACACGGGCTCTGTGGAGTGAGGAGTTGCCCAGCTCAGGATGAGGCCGAGGCTGTGGGAGCTGGGCTGAGGGTAGGCTGTGCTTGCTGAGAGGTTGGACAGGCCAGGACTCTGAGCTCAGTGGAGTCACCCTGCCTATGCCTGGCCCCAAGTGGGATGTGGGCCTGGAGAAGCTGGCGGCAGAGACAAGGCTACCCTCGGGGTACCCCCAACAAAGGGCACAAAGTGCGGGATCCGCGGGGGTCTTGAGCTCTAGCAAATGTTTCCCTGCTGGGAAATCCTGTCAGTTTCAGCGAGGCGAGGCTCCGCTAGCTGTCTGGGATGGCAAGAGAAGGCCGGGTCCCTGAAGACAACCCATTAAAAAGGAAAAGGGAGGCTCAGGGGGCTCCTCACTTCTCCCCTCAGGGACTCTCCTACCGTTTCTCACTGTGGCTGTCTGGACGTAAGACTATGGGAGAGACTGATGAGTCATAACTCTGGCCTTGGCCTCACCCTCTGCTATGGAGACAGGGGAGTGGAGCCCTTAGAGGTGGGCTAATGCCCGCCAGGCTTCATAGGACCATCCATCAGCCAGGAGCAGCAGAAGGAAGGGCTGTTACCCGGGTCCCTCTTCTGAGGCTGTGGGCCCAGCCCTAAAGGCCGCTCCACCCCCAGCCCACCTGCCAGGAGCTGCTCTCATGTGTGCAGTGAGGAAGGAAATTGCAAATTAATCTTTATTTCCATCTTGGAAAAAAAACCTTAATTCTCTGCATTGAAATGATCCTCGTCATCCCAGGGAATCAATTACAGGCTTTAATTGCAGTCAGTCTTGGCCAATCAGAGCCAGGCAGCCCACCCAGGCCTCTCTCTCTCCTGCTTCTAGCTCTCTGAACTCCCTATCTCTTTGTCTCTTTCTGCCTTGGTGTCTGACTCTTTCATTCTTTCTTTGCCTCCGTATGTCTCCTCCCTTCTCTCACTGTGTGTTTGTGTCTCGGTTGCACTCTTCCCTGCACGCACGGGGCTCAGGCGTGACCCGCCAGGTCTGACAAGCTTCCCGGGGACTGAGGGGTCCCCAGTCTTCTTTTCCAATCTATCTCTGGCCCTGAGCTCCAGCTTTGACGGTGGAAGCTGAGACAGGGGTGGACTATTGGCCTGTCCCTATCCCCTTGGGTCTCTGTAGGAGTCATTCTCTTGCTGACCCATACTTACACAGGCAGAGACTGCTGTCCCTGGTCCCACCGGGTCATCAACATCTCTCAGGCCACCCTTCCAAGCCAGAGTTCCTGCTGAGCTCTGGGAGTTGGGTTGGGGGTTATGAAATGGGGTGGAGCAGCAGGGCCCAAAAAATCTGGAGCCCAGGGGACTTCTGGGTCTTTAGGGCAGGAACTGCTCTGAGTGGGGTCCAGGAAAGGATTCAGAGTGGCCAGAGGAGTGCCAGGTCTCACTCCTCAGGACCAGCCTTTTGTCAACCAATGTGGTAATGAGGAAAAGAGGGTCAAGGGACTGTGAACAACAATTACCCCCATGATCACCCATGCCCTTGTGCTTCAAATAACATTTTTCCTTGCTCATTTTTAATTCATGGCTAATATATACATATAATCTCTGAACAGAATTAAAACAAAAGATAAGGCTAGAGTGCTCTTTGCCCACCGCTGGCTGCCCTTTCTAGTTCCTTCTTAGGGCAGTCATGGCTCATTGGATTGCAGCACATCCTTGCATGCTTTTTCCTACTCATTTAAATACATCTATACCTGTATTCACAGAGTACAAATCGTATCCTTTAGGGAATTTCTTTTAAGGGTAAAAGGTATCGAGGGGTTCCACTCAAGGTGGCAGAGTAGGTAGATACTGAACTACCTCCCTCCCATAACCATATCAAAATTATAATGAAATCATAGAACAGTCAACCTGCATAACTGTTGGAGGTTAGGGGAATGGCACCAGGTGTTAAACCTGTGTGATCAGAACGGATCTGGGTTCAGTGACCTCTAGCTAGGAGAGGATTCAGAGCCAAGACTTAGACTATAAGAGAGCATTTATTTGGGAAAATCACAGAGGTAGAAGAAGTAATTCATAGAAGAAATGGGCTTAGGAGACAAATTATAGAGGCAAAGGAAGGGCCCTTGGAGTTGAGAAGTGAGGAAGGTAAAGGAGACCTGTCTAGGGAGGATGAGGAGGGGGAAGGGAAAGGCTCTGAGTTCTTTGTCCTAGGGTTTTTAAGGGTGGAGACTTTAGGGGAAGGCCCAGGAGAAGATCCAGTAGAATATTCAACAGCTTTCCACGTGTGCCCTTTCCAGGGTCTAGCTCTCCACTGATTGGTTGGCGCCGAGGCAGGGTCATTATCCAATGCAGCTGGTTCTGAGGTCAGGTATGGATTGCTTCTCTGGTTTCGCTGATTTTCTGGGTCTGGAGCTGAAGTACAACAGAGGCCTACATGTTATCTCTAGGGGAGAAAGGTCAGAGGGTCCAAACCTCATGATCAGTGACATGCTAGGGGAACATTATTTAAAGATGGAGGTTTTAGGGGAGGGCCCTGGGGATGAAGTACTCCCTACAATTGTCCTTTGCTAGGCATCCAGGGCCATTCACCCTGGTGATCTTAAGTACTGAGCTCATTAGCCTTGTTCTGCTCATGTCTTTCTAACTGCCAACCACATAACCAGCCGAAGACTTCCTGAACAAAAGTCCTGTAACTGAAGATGTAGAGAAGAAGCCATGTTGAGACTGGTAAGAGGTGTGGAGCTGTGAAACAGGCTGGCCCCACACCCACATGTGGCGGTTGAGAATCCAGAGGGATATCTCAGCTGCAGAGGTTCCCCGAATATCAAGGGGATCTCAGCCCAGCATCAGGCTCCTCAGCCCAGAACACTAGTGCTGGGAAGAGGAGCCCACATGACATCTGTTTGTGAAAAGATGTGGGAATTCCATCTGTGCCGATGAGACAAGGCTGTGGGAAACCCAGGGATACCTTTAAAGAGCACGCACACAATCTCTCACTTGCAGGTGCTCACCGTGGGCTCCAGGGGATGTGTAAAATAAGAGGAAAAAAAGATGTGGTAGGCAGTTAGACAGACATGAGCAGAGCAAGGATGATGGGGAAGGTAAAGAAGGTCTTCAGGGTGGAAAGCCCTGGGTGCCTAGCAAGGGACAGTTGTAGGGTAGAACCTTGTCCTCGGGGTGACCTTTCCTCCCCCAGCATATCACTGATCACGAGGTTTAGACCCTCTGACCTTTCTTCCCTAGAGATAACATCTAGGCGTCAGTTGTATTTCAGCTCCAGGCCCAGAAAAAAGCAGCAAAACCAGACAAGCAAGCCATGGACTGACTTCAGAACCAGCTGCATTGGATAATGACCCCCTGCCCTGCTCTGGTGCCAACCAATCAATGGAGACCTAGACCCTGGAAAGAACAGATCTGGGAAGCTGCTGAATATACTATTAAGATCTTCCCTTGGCCCGCGAGAGCTAGAGGGATGGGAGGCTGCCATTATCCTGTGTTGGGTGCCATCTTTCCTGTGTTGAGCCATCCCCTGACACACAGGCAAATCTGAATCTGCTTTAGCTGGTGAGCTCATTACTTCTGCCCTTACAAATCCCTGGACTCTGCCCCACCCAGCTAGCTCATTGCTCCAGGCTCTTTTGAGGGCAGCCAGCCTGGGTCTATTGCAGTCTTATAAAGCTCTCAAGAAATTCCGCTCAAGCTCAAGGGTTACCAGGGACATACAAGGAGAAACTGAGTTGTGTGGCTTCAGGGTGAGGGGCTGCCACAGCTGATGGGCTTCATCTTTCCTGTGTGAAGCCATCCCCCGCCCCCAAAACCAAATCTGAATTTGCATTAACTTTGGCGTACTTTACTAGGCCCACCTGACAACTTCCTGAGACCCTGCTCTACTACAAAGGTTCCCAGGTTCCAAGTGAGTGGCAGCTACCCTTGGTTACCCTGAGACTTTTGCTGAGTGGCCTCAGGCTTAGCACTAACGCCAAATCAGAATCTGCATTAACCTGGTGAACACTACTCACCACATCGTGGTGACTCCCTGAGACCATGCCTCAACCAACTCATGTAACATTCAAGCCTCAGTGGTTGAACCTTATAGGCAGTCAGCAGATGGTGGCAGATCTGGGAGTGTCTTGTTTCACTGACCTGCTTCAGGCCCAGTATGTAGCAACCAGCTTCATTCAACCCATGGCCTCTCCCACATGCATCCAGGTCCAGCTCAGACTGCTACCAAACATGTGTCACTTTTAGTTCTTTTTTTTTTTTTTAACCCTCACTTAAGGAAATTTTCCCATTTATTTTTAGAGAGTGGAAGAGAGAGGGGAAAAAATAAAAACATTGATGTGAGAGAAACATGTGCCTTTGGCCAGAATCAAACCTGGGACCCTTTGGTCCACAGGCCAACACTCTATCCACTGAAGCAAACCAGTGAGGGCTCACTTTTAGCTCTTGACAGATAGTCTTGGGCCAGTCACAGGCAGATTCTGGCATTGGCCTGCTCTGGTAGCTGGCTTTACTTTTTATTTTATTTTATTGTCATTTATTATTTTTAAATATATATTTTTAAATTTATTGATTTTTTTTACAGAGAGGAAGGGAGAGAGATAGAAAGTCAGAAACATCAATGAGAGAGAGACATCAATCAACCACCTCCTGCACGCCCCACACTGGAGATGACCCCGAAAGCCAGGTACATGCCCCCGACCGGAATCGAACCTGGGACCCTTCAGCCTGCAAGCTGATGCTCTATCCACTGAGCCAAACTGGTCTCGGCTTTAAATATATTTTTATTGATCTCAGAGAGGAAGGGAGGAGAGAGAGACAGAAACATTAATGATGAAAGAAAAATCATGGATCAGCTGCCTCTTGCATACCCCCCACACCCTGGGGATTGAGCCCAACAATCCCAGAATGTGTCCTTGACCAGAATCGGACCCAGGACGCTTCAGTCTGCAGGCCTGAAGACTCTATTCACTGAGCCAAACCAGCTCAGGCTGGTAGCTGGCTTTAGATAACCAAAGAGTGCCACCTGATTAGCTCCACTTGTGGCACTCCCAAAAGGTAATCTTGGTAGACACCAACCCTGCTGGGGTGAATCTGGCTTCATGGGGTTAATTCTCGCACCACAGCTTGTAAGCTGTGGTCATGGTCAATCGCAAAGCCAGACAACCTGAGGGTCCCTCCAATCAAGGCTCAACTACACAACCCAAACAAGAGATACCCCTGGAGCACTTGGATATCTTAGGTTACCTTCTAACATAAGGCCACCCTGCCAAAACTGGGAGACATAGCAGATTTACCTAATACATACAAATAAAAAGAGACAGCAAAAAATGAGGAGACAAAGAAACATGTGCCAAATGAAAGAATAGGAGAAATCTGATGAAAAAGCACTAAATGAAATGGAAGCAAGCAGTCTACCAGCTGCAGAAATCAAACCAATGGTTATAAGAATGCTCAATAAACTGAGGGGAAGAATAGATAAACTCAGTGAGAAATTCAATACATAAATAGTAAGTATAAAAAAGATAGAGCCTGGCTGGTGTGGTTCAGTGGTTGAGTTTTAACCTATGAACCAGGAAGTCATGGTTCTATTCTCAGTCAGGCCTAGGTTTCGGGCTCCATCACCAGTGTGGGGCATGCAGAAGACAGCTGATAAATGATTCTCTCTTATCATTGATGTTTCTATCTCTCCCTCTTCCTCTCTGAAGTCAATAAAAATATATTTTAAAAAAGATACAAAACAAAAAGAACCAGTCAGAAATGAAGACTACAATAACTGAAATGAAGAATACATGGCATGGAATCAATAGCAGAATGAATGAAGCAGAGTAGTGAATCAGTTATTTGGAAGATAAGGTAGTAGAAAACACCCAAGCACAAGAACAAAAGGAAAAAAATAATTTAAAAAAATGAAGGTAGTTTGGTACTTCTGGAACATCAAGCATAACACCTTCTGTACCATAGGGATACCAGGAGAAGAGTTAACAGCAAGGCACTAAACCCCCACTTGAAAAAAACAATGACTGAAATCTTCCTTAACTTGGTGAAGGAAACAGAGATATAATTCCAGGAAACACAGAGATACCCAAACAAGATGAACCCAAGGAAGACCATCATAATTTAAATAGTAAAGGTTAAAGACAGAACCTTTGAAAGGCCAAGAGAAAGGCAGATAGTTAACTGCAAAAGAGCTCCCATAAGACTATCTCTAGAGCTCACATTCACAGGGGAAACACTGACAATGAGCGAGGTAAATAAGCAAACTATTTAGAAGGTAATACGCATTAGGAAGAAAACTAACGCAGAAGAGAAGGACAAGTAGCATGGGGAGACTTTGAGGTGCCCAGGCAGGGCTTCACTGAAGAGAGTGAGGGGCAGGCTGGGGACTGTCGGGAGGTAGAAGATCAGCAGGTGCAAAGGTTCTGAGGTAGGAGACCAGTGGGGCTGGAGCAGGTGGGTGAGGGTGGGGAGGGCTGTAGGATAGGAGATGAGGAGGTCCCAGGGCAGACAGTACAGAGCCTTGAGGGTCACAGTGAGGATGTTGGCTTTTACCCTGAGAGAAGAGAAGACCCTGGGTGGGTTTCTGACAGAGGGGAGATGTGACCTGACAGGTGTGAACAGGACCTGTCTGGTTGCTGTGAGAGTCTCTAGGAGCAAGAGGCCACTGAGAGGTGACTGCAACCTGCTGAGCAAGAGACGTGAGGTCTCGCCAGGCCGGGGGCAGTGGGATAAGGAGAGATGGGCTCTGGGTAGATTCTGAGCCTGACACTGTGCCCTGCTGATGAGTCAGATGAGATGGAGGGGGCCATGGGCACTGCTTTCAGAAGAAAACACTGAGTTGTGAGCAAGGAACTTAAAGCCCTTAAAGTTAGTAAGTGGAAAAAAATTGGTATTTTTATATGAAATCTACCATGTGAAAATGCCGCCGTGTGGAGCACACCTGCCCGACCTGTGTGGGGGTGAACTCTGAAGCACAGCCTGGTCTTAGGGCAAAGGCAGGTGGGCTGCCTTGAGAATGGATCCAGGATGCTGATCTGTGCCCAGCCCTACTGGGCTGCTGGGGAGACAGGCAGAGGTGGCAGGCTGAGCACCCCCCAGGCCAGGGGGCAGTTGTGTGCTTGGTGAGGGAGGCGAGGGACCTGTCCAAGCTGGATGTGAATGCTGGTCACGGGAAAAGACAGGCAGGATTGAGGAGCCATGGGTACACAGTGGCATATATGGGCTCTGGATGTCTGTGCAAGTGTACCCAGGGCCCAGGGCCTGGTCCACACTGGCCCACACTTGAGAGAAAGCTCACTGATTCTGCCCATGTGCCCGCTGTGAGTCACCCGCAGGAGCCCCCTCCAACAGGCTCAACAACAAAGGGAATTTACTGCTTCATGTAATGAGGGATCTGGCTTCAGGCGTAGCTGGGTCTAGTACTCAGCTGATACCTCAGGAATCTGTCTCCTTCTATCGCCCTATCAATCTTCCCCCGTGCAGACATCATTCCTTTGTGGTACAAACTCCAGTCCCTTCATGGTGACAAGATGGCCAGAGCAGATTCAGCTTCACATCCACCAACTCAATAACCCTGTCCAGAAGATAGCGCCTTGTTGCCGACGGCTCCAGCGAAAGAACCCAGTGATGCGCCGGCCCCTGCCATCCCCGCCCGGGGTGGAGCAGATCAGGAGGAACCTGCTGACCTAGGATTCTGGAGGGCGATGGTTCTGGAGCCAGAGATCTGGGCTTCTGCACCTGTGACCTGCTGAGGGACTGTCCTCTGCCTGAGGGACTGTCCTCTGCCTGAGCCGCCCCCCACCATCCCTACCCTCAACCCCCGCACCTGTGAAGTGGACCAATCACAATGCATGCAGAGTAAGGATGATGAGATGCAGAAAGTATACTGGGGGCTGATGGCAACATCTGGGAAAGGTGTAGGCCCTGGACCCTTCCAGGCCTGGAGTCAAGTTCCCATCCCCCACCTACTCCCGGCCACGTTGTGCGAGTCCTTAAGGAGTCCTGAGACTGCAGCCTTGAAGCCTCACCGGGGCGAGAGCAGGAAGGGGAGCTGGGTGTGGGGCTTCAGGGCCTCAGTGATGACAAACCTCACTCCTGTCGCTGCACCCAGCTCCCCACAGCTCCTGACGAACCTCTTGCCTGTCCACCCCCGAGCTCTGAGCCAGGCCTTGGCCTCCAGTGCCCCAACGACTGCCACCAGGCCGTGTGACCGATAGAGAGCATGTGGCACACTCTGAGTCAGACCTGTCACATGTAAGTGAGGCCCCCACGCCTCACCCTTACTCTGTAACATTTGCAATGTCCCTGCCCTGAATCATTCTTCCTGGCCGGATAGTCGTCCTTTTAGGAACAAGCTGTGCCTAGAACAATGAGCAGGTGACAGACCTGGTGGAGAGGGTGTCAGCAGGGCACAGCATGAGAAGGACGTGATGGTGGGAAGAGTCTGGCATTTGATGGGGCCCTGAGAGGCCTTGTTTGGGGCTGTCTTCGGCTGAGGCGGGACCGGGGAGTGGGCAGAGCTGAGGCGAGATGGGGCTCCAGCCTGTGCAAAGTCTTGCAAGGTGGCCTCCCTCCCAGCGTGGCGAACAGCAGCTGCCCAGACTCTAGGCCAGGGCCTCCCTGGGGGAGGGGCAGAAAGGAGGTCCTTCAGAACCAGCAGCCTCAGTGTTTCCACCCGAGATGTGGGCACCTTCCTCCACCCTCTTCCGGCCACTGGAGATGCTTGTCTGTTTTATCAGTGGCAAGCTGTGACTCTGACAACTGTCTCTCCTTATCAGCAGCCCACCAGCTGTCCGTGGGCTGGGAGTGGCTCCGGCCGGCCAGTGAATCCACACGCACTCAGCCGCCCAGTTCCCAGGGCCAGGCCAGTCCGCCCTCAGGCCTCCCTGTGCCGGGCGTGCGGGGGCCGAGGACCAAGCCTCCCTCCTCCTCCACTTCCCTTCTGTGAGGGAAGTCCCCAAAGATGCCCCTTAGGACGGGCCTTGCAGCCTGCCCACTCCTGCGGCAGGGGCAGCAGTGCTAGGGGGACGGGGCAGTCAGCCCCCATGGCCAAGACCCTGGGGCGTCCCGGCTCCTGTCTGAGCACCGCTGTCCGGGGTTCCTCCTCCCACTCTGGCCGTCAGGAGCCGTCTGTGCGGGGAGACCTGCGGCCCAGAGAGAGGGGGCGGCTGGTCTGAGGTCCCACAGGAGGCAGAAGGAGCAGCGAGAGCGAAGGCCAGGGAACTGGGGTCCCCTCAGGGGCAGAGCAGGTGGTAGGCCTTGATTCGCTTGGGCTACTCGGGGGAGCTGGGCTTCTGGGGAGGCCCCGGCCTGGATGGAGGAGGACTTCCTTCCCCCGCTGAACACTGAGGACCAGTGAGATTGGGGCTATCGCCTGCCGATCACCAGCACCGCATCTGATTAGAAAGCAAATGGATTCATCTCACACCACAGGCATTGCCCAACAGTCCTGCCAGGTGCCCTCCACATCCCCTGCCGCCCGAGGTGCCAACCCCCTTCTACCAAACGCTGCCTGCCCCTCTTCTCGCCTGGCGCATCTTTCACCCAACACCCACCACCCCGGGCACCTCAGAGACCCCCTGGCTCCCCAGCCCCCTTCTCTGTCCTCCTTTTGGGCTCACTGCTGCTGCCCAAGTCTCAGTTTGAGCCCCCCCTGCCCCCACCTCCGACTTGTCTTGGGCCCTTTTCCCTTCTCTTTCTACCCCCTCCTTAGTCTCGCATGTCCCTTGGTTTTGTATGAAAGTGCCGTGGCCCCTCTCAGTCTCCAGCCAGACTGCTCCCCACAGGCCCCGGGGGTAGCTCAGGAGTCCCGCATGGAGCTGTCCAGGTGTCCTGCCCAATCCCACGCTCTGCTGGGCTCCATCGGTGGGCCTGAGGGCTTACCAAGCACCCTGGACCCCTCCCTCCTGCTCCCCCGCCTGCCCCATGAGTGCCATGGCCAGTGATCTTACCTCCAGATCCTCCCTCTCTTCACTGAGCCCACACCTCACACCTCCCCTCCCCCTGGCCAACGGCCTCATGCTTCTTCCCTCTGGCCTGTCCTTCCACAGGCCTCCCACACAATGCCAGCAGGCCCCTGGTGGTAGTGGTGAAGGAGGAGGTGGTGGTCTCAGGGTGCTGGCGAGGTTAGCGATGGTGATGATGGCGACAGTACAGGGACAGGGTGAGGGACTGGCTTGGGAGGTCTTGCTTGAGGACTGAACCGAGAGGGCAGATGAAGGGCCAGGACGCTGACTTCCGTGGCCTGAGCCCCACCTCTGGACCCTTGGGGAATCTGGGCTTCTAAGGCTTCTCCCAGCTTCAAGGGAAGGCGTGGCTCTTGCACCCCACTGGGTCTGCCCCCCACCTTTTCTATCCCCAGTCGAAAGCCTCTCAGTCCCTCTCACCCCGTAGAACAGTGGTTCTCAACCTTCCTAAGGCCGTGTCCCTTGCATATAGTTCCTCATGTGGTGGTGACCCCCAACCATGAAATTTTGCTACTGTTATGCATCGTGATGTAAATATCTGCATTTTTCGATGGTCTTAGGCGACCCCTGTGAAAGGGTTGTTCAACCCCTAAAGGGGTCGAGACCCACAGGTTGAGAACCGCTGCCCTAGAAGGAAGTTAAGAGATGGGAGGAGGAGGGGCCTGGCAGAGGCTGCAGGTGGGCCCGGAGGGGGAGGGGCAGGTGCCAGGTGGAAAATGCAAGCAGAGAGTGCAGTGGGCTCCACAGGCACTTTTGCAGGTCTCAGGCCGCAGACTCGGGCCCCAGCTCCACCTCCATCCTGCCCCGCTGTGGTTTGCTGCCCAGGGCCAGGCCCCGGCCTCAGGGTCCCGGGAGAAGTGAATGGCCTGTGGCTGGAGCCAGGCTCACCGTGAAGGATAAGACAGAAATGGAGGTGGGGACAGAGGCAGAGGCTGGAAGGAGGACTGGAAGGGGTGTGGGTTGGAAGGTAAAGTGCATAGGCCTCATCAAAGGCCCAGTGAGTGTGGCTGTGACAGAGGTCACCCCCCTCAGCAGGGGCCCTCAGTGAGGAGAGCAGAGGCTCTAGCCCCCGGGGAGGGAGGTGGCAGTTAGCAGCCCACCTGCCCTCCCAGAGGTGGCGATCTGTGGGAAGCCCAGCGGCTGAGGGCTGAGTCAGTGGGATGTCCCTCCAGGGGTGAGACAGGTGGCTGGCGCTGGCCCCTTATCCCGGCCTTCTCAGGTTGGCCTGGGCGTCTGGGGGGCCTTTATCTGGAGCCGCAGCAATGGCCGCAGGAAGTGGCCGTTTCTCTGTGCTGTGCTGCCTCCCACCAGACCCCGCGATAACCTGGAGGCTGTGCGGGGATTGAGCAACACCTTGTGGTGGGGCGCATGGGAGACTCCAGCGCGAGCTCTGACCGGCTGGCCCGGGCGGCGTGGAGTGGGGGCCGAGGTCGGTGGAGCCCATCCTGCCGGACAGCAGCACTGTCCAGAGGACAAGCCTGGGCCCCAAGCTGCAGGCCACTTCGAGGGACCGTGGGGGGACGGCATCCGGCTGCTCCTGCCCCGCATCAGCGAGCATGGCTGCGACCCTAGGCCCCAGCACGGGAGGCCCTGCTAGCTGTGGAGTAACTCATGTTCCACTCCTGTGCTGAGCCCCAAACCTTCCCAGATGTCCCCTTCCTTCTCCAGCGCCTTCGCCTGAATGGCGCCCTCCCCCAGGCTCGTTCAGCCAATCAACTGATCCTGGTGGTCGCCTCCACACCCTGTCTCTGCCCTCTGGTCGGGAGTCAGTGTTGAGTGTCTAGAGCAGTGGTTCTCAACCTTTCTAATGCCGCGACCCTATAATACAGTTCCTCATGTTGTGGTGACTCCCAGCCATACTTCATAACTGTAATTTTGCTATTGTTATGAATTATAATGTAAATACCTGTGCTTTCCAATGGTCTTAGGCGACCCCTGTGAAAGTATCGTTCGACCCCCAAAGGGGTCGCGACCCACAGGTTGAGAACCACTGGTCTAGCGCCAGTGGAAGTTGGGGGCCAGAGGGTCTCTTGAAACCCTGACGGACAGTCTCCCCACCCGTGCCCTCAGGACTATGACAGCTTCGAGGCCTCCGCCTGTCCAGCCTGTTGCCACAGCTGCCTTTACTACGGCACTCCGTAGCAGCACAGGCTCCAGAGCTGGGATCACCACCCCCAGGGAGCACACGGCGTGCCCCTCTCCTGCTGTGCCGCCCCCCAGCGCGGGCTAGCTGGGCTCCATTATCAGCCAGGTGGCAATTACTCTTCTTAATCAGAGCCGCCTGTGTGGAGGCTCCTGCAGGCCACGCTGGGGCTGGGGAGACTGGGGAGCCAGGGCTGCATCTCTCCTGCAGGCCATCGGCGGTGGCCTTGGTTCCTGGAAGGGAACCTGCAAAGCTGAATCCCAGGTGGAGGCCGCCCAGGCAGAGAAGGCTGGGCCAGCCCAGGGGAGAGCTGGCACCGAGAGGGTCCAGGACCATGGGGGCTCTGGCTCTGTGGAAGGGGTGAGGGCCCCCTCCTATCCTACCAAGACCTGAAGGAGAGGCCCCACCTCCCTGCAAGCCCCTGCAGCCCAAACAACAAGCTGGCCCTGGACACTGGGTCACCTCCCTATACACACCGGACCCAGCGTTCCCTTTCCCCCTCCTCCCACACAGACACACAGACACAGCCTGACCAACCCTCCCTGGTGCACACAGCCAGACACAACAAGGTCCACACACACACACACACAGCGGACAAGGACAGACACCCAGACACGGGGACACCCACCTCATCTTCACCCTCCAACTCCCACATGGACACCCCCCAACCCTCCTCCCTCACACACACATGAACTGCGAAGAAAACAGAGGCTGCCCTGCTCCTGACTGGCCCCTAGGTCTTCCCTTTTACAAGACTTTATTTATCAAAACGATATTAACCCAGAAGCCTGTTTCCATCAGAGTCTCGATTCCAGGGACATTTCCAGATAAGCCTTATCGCATTGATGGTGCATTAGCCTGGCTGGTCCGGGGCCTGCCAATCATGGCTGCACCTCCTGCCCCTGCCTGTGGCAGGATGCCTGGCCATGACTTCATTCCGGACGGCAGGCAGTGGGAGAGCAGGGTGTGGGGCAGCCATGGACACCAGGGTCCAAAGCAGGGCTCCAGAGGGCACCTTGTCCTAAGGGCACACTCGAGGCACTACCGTCAGGGGAACTCTAGGGTCATCCAGAACTTAGATTCAAATCCCAGTTCCACGGAGGCAATGGCTGGGCCAGCGGAGTCCAGTCCCCCGCTTCCCCCACGCAACCCCCACCTTAAAATGGAGTGACACCTCCCAGGCACCCTATCGGCACATCCAGCGAGTTTGTGTGTGTGGCGGTGGCTGTGGTGGCTTAGCACAGCATAGCCAGGGGAAGGGAAACACAGTCCTCAGAAGGCTGGGGCGGGCCCCCCTCCTGCCCACAGCCCCACTGTGCTTCCCCCCTCCCGTGTGCCCTGGCCCCACCTGGCTCACTGGCGCTCAGGTTTCAGTGGATTCCGGGCCTCATAGAGGCCCATCTGCACAGGCTGGTGGCCTCTCCCTGTGGCACAGCCACGGGCTGCTGTCTCTTCCCCTCTGCCTTGTTTCCTCCACCTGAGCTCCCTCCCTCTCCGGGCTTGGAGGAGTGCTGTCTTCAGGGGAGGTGTGAGGTGGGGAGAAAGATGTGGGTGAGTAGGGGGACCCGCACAGAGATCCCGGAAAAATGGCAGTGCTGGGTCTGGAGCTGCCTGCACCACTCCTAAGGGGTCTGCAGGCCCCTCAGCTCTCAGTTAGAAGACTGTGTCTGCTGGCCCCACTCCCAGCGCTGTGGGTAATATGACAGCCAGCACTGTGCTCAGGTGACTAAACAACCACACTGACCAGCTGCTTTTTTAATCCTCACCTGAGGATATTTTTTTTCCCCATTGATTTCTAGAGTGGAAGGAAGTGAGGAGGGGGAGAGGGAGAGAGAAATATCGATGTGAGAGAGACACATGGATTGGCTGTCTCCCACACCTGCCTCTTCCTGGCTGGGAATTTGCAATTAAGGTAGGAGGTATGAGTCCTTGACCAATAATGGACCCTGAGACCTTTGGTCCTCGTGCCAACTCTCTAACCACTGAGCAGAACAGCTGCTTTTATCCTTACTTTGAACATGGGGACGCACAGGCACAGAGGTTTGGGGCTGGCCCAAGGTCACAGGGCTGGTAAACAGAGGGGCCAGGGCTAACCCATGGAGTGGTTCCAATCCACCCTGTGTCTGTTCATATCCGCACCCCCATAGATCTGTCCCAGAACTAGCTCCTGCTTGCTCAGCACCCCTCTGTGTCCACTGGGAGGGGTGGCTCCACTGGGTCACATGACCCCTCACTTAGAAAGAGGAACAGTGACGTGGCCAAGGTCATATAACCTGCGCAGGACAGGGACCTTAAGCAGAGCTCAAGCTACTCTGTCCTAACTTGCAAGGGTCCCTAGAAGGAGCCTGGATGGAGGGCTGGGCCTCACACCCTTGGTCAGGGAGGACTTGGCTTGATGGGGGCGGGGCACCTAGAGGCTCTGGCCTGAGCCCCTTCCATGCTGAGAATGATGGTGGATGGAGGTACCCTCATCTAAGAGGGACGTCCTGAGGGACCCCAGCTCTGACCATCTGTGTTCAGATGGGCTGCGTGGCCATGGGGAGGTCCGTGGCCAGCCTGGTCTGTGGTGTGGGGGTTACACACGGAGGACCAGAGCCTGGCCCACAGCGGGGGAGGGGGAGAGGGCCACACAACAGGACCCCTGATGTTATTAGAGGCACCCCCTTAGGTGGCAGCAGCGGGCTCCCAGGAGCTGGAGGTCGAATCCCTGGGGAGCTCCACAGCAGCAGGAGCTGTGGTCAGGGCACTGCTTCGCTCTCCCAAACTCCTCGGGTTCATTCTCAACGCAGGAGGAAGAGGGGGCCGGACCTGGACACTCCCTACCCACCCCGCCCTCCACTGTTGCTGCCCTCTGACTGAGGGTGGCATTCCTCTGAGGGTCAGCGAGGGGCGCAGGCCTGCCACCTTCACCTGCACCCACTCGAGGGGCCCTGCCCTGCCGCTGGCGTGTGATGAGGGCTGCCTGCTGCCACCGTGCTCAGGACAGGACAGCGCGTTCTGCAGCACCACCCTCTTCCTCTCTGCCAGGGCTCCAGGGCTCTCTACTGCCAAGCCATTTGATTGAAACCTGTCCCCGTTCGTATAGTTAATGTCATCTTTGCAAATGAAAGCATAATGCACTGATTACCAGGATAAAAGGGTGGCCTCCGCGTCTGTCTGGAGGCCAAATAAAGGAACGCTGGAACATCTGTTCATCCTGCGGATGTCTAAAAGCTTTGATTCCCCTCAGCCAGGTCGCCATGCACCCTTTGCTGAGTGTCAGCAGCTTGGCCTCCAGGTGAGGTGGCCTGTGGGTGCAGGGACGAGAGCCGTGCAATGCTCACACCCTGGCCAGCAGCATGCTTTTGTGCCGGGCTGTTACCAGCCCTCATTCCACACTCTGGGGAGAGTGTGGGGACTCCGGAGTGGGGATGAATGAGCAACCCCTCCAGCCAATGCCCTAGCCCAGTGTCCCATGCTCCCTGACATCCCTTGAAAGTCCTTCCTGAACTTGGCTGCCCAGAAAACCCTCATACTCACTGAAGGTCCAAGAGATTCTGGGGCCACGCAGTCTTGTGCAGGGGCCCCTAGAAATCCTGTGGATTTCTAGACGCTGAGCTGGGTCCCTCCGCAGGAGCCCTGGTGGTTCCGTGAAATTCCTGGGTGGTGGGGCAACCCTCAGATAAAAACACAGAGAGATGAGCCGTGAGAGGACACCATGAGACATTTATTTGCAGCTGGCAAGTACCCAGCTGCCTGATGTCTGGGTCCCCCTCCAGCTGAGTCCCCTTCCTCCTGGGTGCTGTCCTCTAGCAGAAGGGTACAGGTGGTGGTGGTGGTGGGGGCACTGCTGCCTGCTGAACGCCGGGCCTGGGGGCCTGCTGCCTGTGGAGCTGTGGGGAGACTGCAGGAGGTCGAGGCACATCTGGTTGGGCATTTGGTACTGTGGTCACTCAGGGAGACTGGACCATATGCTTGTGGGTGTCGAAGACATAACGCTTGAAAGACAGGCTGAGTGACACATGCTGCGCAGGCTCCTGCCGCTCCGCACCCTCCTCCTGCTTGGCCATCTCCCCTTTGCCGGCCCGACTCCGCTTCTTGAGTGTGGGTGTCAGGATCTTCTTGGACTCCGGGCCGAGGCCACCTGCAAGGCACAGCGGGAAAGTCTGCCATCTGCCACTCTTCAGCTGACACACTGGTCCCCCCGATTGGCACCTGGACTGGCCCACCCTCACACTCCCTTAGGCTGAGCCAGGACCCCAAGGTCCCCTCTGCTTCCCCCCCGCAGCCAACAGACCCCTGAGGCCTGTGGTCCTTTTTGCCCCCTAAATCCTTGCCTGCCAGCTCCTCCCCTGTGCTGGTCCATGCCCCAGGTCCATCCAGCTTGGAGCTCAGCAGGTCTCCCACCTTGGTCTCCAGGTCTCTTGCCCATCCATCTACCCTGCACTCCATGCCCAGTGGCCATGTCCCTTCTCTGCACTGAAGGATTCTGTTACTTTCCAACGCACTCACGCTGAGACCCAAGCCTGACACTGAGGCCCACTGGCCTAGGTGTTCTCCACTCTCGCCTTCCCGCGGCCTGGCAGGCTGGCTTCTCCTAGGACAGTGGTCGGCAAACTCATTAGTCAACAGAACCAAATATCAACAGTACAACGATTGAAATTTCTTTTGAAAGCCAAATTTTTAAACTTAAACTGCTTCTAACTCCACTTCTTCAAAATAGACTTGCCCAGGCCGTGGTATTTTGTGGAAGAACCACACTCAAGGGGCCAAAGAGCTGCATGTGGCTCGTGAGCCACAATTTGCTGACCACTGTCCTAGGACATCGTGGGCTTCTGTCCCCTCTGGTTTAGCGCATGGCACCCTAGCATATCGAAGGGTGGAGCAGAGAACAGCTGGGTGTGGACCCCCCTCTTTTGGCCAGAATTTCTGTTGGAAGATGCTGTCTTCGTCCTATGCAGCTTCCTTATTTTCCACGTCTCACCAGCTCCTTTCCCTGCCCTCACCTTGGCACAGACCTCTGCTCCCTCCGGCCAGGCTACTGCGCAGACAGCTGTTTCCTGCTGCCACCTGATGGGTGCCCACCCGACTCCTCCAGGCCACCACCACGACTGTGGTGCTTTCCTTACAGCCGTGAGGACACAGGGCTGCTCCTGGGCTCCGGTCCCACTTGGGCCACTGCACGGACTATTTCCTCTGCCTTACACATCCTTCCCTTCCTGCCGCAATAATCCTGAAATGCCAGGCTGTGTACTCATTTTTTTTTTTATAATAAAAAAAATATATTTTATTGATTTTTTACAGAGAGGAAGGGAGAGAGTTAGAGAGTTAGAAACATCGATGACAGAGAAACATCGATTAGCCGCCTCCTGCACACCTCCTACTGGGGATGTGCCAGCCACCAAGGTACATGTCCTTGACCGGAATCGAACTCGGGACCTCTCAGTCCGCAGGCCAACGCTCTATCCACTGAGCCAAACCGGTTAGGGCCAGACTGTGTACTCTTTCTCAGTTGTTTGTCTTTTTAAGAAATTCTCGCTCATTTTTGCCATTGATCTTTTTTTAAAAAAGAGAGTGGAAGGGAGGGGAAAGGAGAGAGAGTGAGAGACAGAGAGAGAGACATAGATGTAAGAGAGACACATCAATTGGTTGCCTCCCACACATGCTTCAACCAGGGGCAGGGATTAAACCTACCACCAAGTCCCTGTCCTTGACTGGGAATCGAACCCATGCCCCTCCAGTGTGCAGGCCAACACTCTAACCATTGAGCACACTGGACAGGGTTCAGGAGCTTGTCTTTATGAGGCATCAGCTTGGTGGCATTACCATGTAGCCTCCTTGTGGGTTGCCAGTCTGGACAAGACCACCTACCTGGCCCTGAGCACAGGGGCCAGGCCCCATCATAGCTGACATCAGTGGAGTGCCCTGAACAACCGCTCATCCTCTGTGAGCACCACAACCCACTAGGGGGTCCTGGTGGGAGCAAGCTGGCAGGGCTGTGGCAAGGCTGAGCTGAGGGGGCATCACGAGAGGGGCAGGGGGCAGGGAGGCCCAGCAGGTGGCAGTGTCTGGGACTTCTGCTGGGGGAGTTGGGTATGAAGCCTTCATAATCTGGTGGGCGCAAGCCTACAACCTGCTTCCCAAATGAGGGATCCTGATAGCTCCTGTGTCCCCCAGAAAGAGGGCACCCACTTCTGATTTGCACACGGGGGCTGCATCAACAGGTGGGTTTAGAGGCTGGGTGCCAGAGCTGGCAAAGCTGGAGATAAGCACAAGGCTGAGGGCTCCCCTCCCTGCATGCCCTGCTCTGTCTGTTGGCCTGGCCTTGCCGGGTCAGCTCTGAGGAGAAGCCAGCTGTGGGACTCAGGCACCAAGCTTCAGTGCCGAAAGGACCTGGCTTGCATCTCGACCAGGGAGGGAGACAGGTGGCAGGGGCGGGCAGGCAGGCTAGCTCTTGCTTAAACCGGGCACTCCATTGCTGTCAGCAACCCTTCAATTTGCAGATGGGAAAGCAGAGCCTCAGGAGGGCAGTGGCATACTCAAGGCCCCACTGTGAGCTGAGAAGAGCCAGGATTTGACCCCTGGTCCAGCATCCAATGGCAAAATCCCTCCAGGAGGAGTGCACCTTAAGCAGACTCCTACAAATGGTTCTGTGAGAACATCTTCTCCCGGCCCGGCAGCTCTGACATTTAAAAGGTTCCCCGGAGACTGGTTCAAGGGATCCCTACAGAGTCGGTCCGGAACAGCCCTCCCCACTGCAGGAGGGACTGGGCCTTCCTCTTCACAGGAGACTGCCGCCATCGCGGAGCTGCCTCACCCAGGAAGGCCGGGCACACAGCTGATGTTAATGGGGCTCCAGGACGCCACGGGCCTTGGGGGCCGGCACGGAGGCAAGGTTCCCTCCTGCCAGGCGGCAAGGTATCTAATCACAGGCTCCACGCCCGGCTGGTCTGCGCACCTCTGGGAATGGCCCCGGGCCAGCCCCTATGAGCAAATGCCAGGCCTGCAGGTATCAGGCCTTCCTTCTGCAAACAGAGAAGGTGGCCGGCACCAGACGCTGACAAATGACATGGGCGGCCTGTCTCCCTCTGGTGCCAGGAGGTCTGATGGCTGAAGAGGAAGGGGGCTCCCCGGTGTCTGCGTCTGGCTGCGAGACAGGCGTGGCCCGATTGGCGGCCCACCTTGCCTGAGATGGCTCTCGTTACATACAATGCATACCTTCCCTGCCCAAAGAGGCAGAGCCAGAAAATCTATCTGGCACTGGGAAAGACGTGGCCATTTAATTGCTCTTCTAAGATGGCAAGGCCTGTTAGCACCGCTCCATTCCAGGGTGGCCTGGACACAATGCCCAAAAGCCTGACCCATACAGACCTGTCCGCTGGGGCTTCATGGCAAATGTCACTGGGAACTGCTTTGTTCACAGTGGCCTTTTTTTCCTTAACCGATGGCAAGTGGAAGGAAGTAAAAGGGCAGGCCAGAGTGTTGGGTGCTGGAGCTCATGGGCACCCAGTCCTGAGCCATGCCCAGCTTCGCCCACCCTGTCCCCCCACCTTTCACTTGAAAGCACTTATGGACACTCTAGGACTGGGGAACACTGGTGGTGAACATGCAGACCAGGGCCCCAACCCCATGAAGTTCATTAATCTGAGAAAGCGCAGGTAGTAATCAAGCCAGCAAGACAGTCCAGAGAGCCACCAGACAATCAAGTGTAAACAAAACCACTATGTCCCTGGGAGCAGAGGGCAGCCAGGTCCCACGTGCTGAGGCAGACTTCTCTGAGGAAGAATGCTGGAACTGGGGCTAGATGTCCTGGGGCCAGCCACATGGAGATCTTGGGGAAGGGTCTGAGTGCCACGGGCTCGGTGGGAATGAGTGTGACGCTCGAGGGTGGATGAAGGTGCGTGTCCCACAGCAAACCACATCCACAAGGTGCCTCATGTGCCCAAAATAGAGAAGGTTCTGGCCAACCTGGGGGTCAGAGTGGTGAGGGTGGTGGCTGAGTGCTGACTGCCTGTCTGCCCAGTGGTTCCTAAGTGCTTGCTTCCTGTAGGCGTGGGGACAGAGAGGAAAGCAGGGCTGCCCCGTTCTCATGGACCTGCCATCCTCTCTCAGGGACCTCCCTCTGGGAAGTCATGTGGACTGAGCAGCAGTGTGTGGCTCCTCCTGGAGTGGCTCCTGGCCTCTGGCTTCTGTACCCCCCTCTTCCCATGTGACGTGGCCATACTGCATCTTAAACTACCCCCCTCGCTTCCCATGCTCCAGCACACCAGGCACACTCCCAACCTGGGCCTGTACATTTGAAGACTCCTTCTCAGGAGCTCCAATGGCTCTCAGGTTCACCTTCTTGGGATCACTGAGCACATGTTACCTCCTGGTGATGCTTTCCCCATCACCGCCACTGTCACCTACCTGCTGCCCTAACCACCTCCCGCTCTATCTCCCACAGCTATTATCACCTTCAAACATATGCTATTCTTTCCTCATTTGATGTTGGTCATCTGCCTCTGCTAAAATATAAATCCTACCTGGCAGGGATCTCTTCCTTCACGCTATAAGCCCAGTGCCTAGAACAATCATCTGTAGTAGGTGCTCCAAGAATACTGCTGAGTGAATCAGTACTGGATGAGGCCCCACTGGGCATGAACTAGCTGCTATGCTCCCCAGATGGTCACAGCAAGGACCCAGCAGCCCATTTCCAGGAGTCCAGGTCTATCAAGCAACCTGAGATTTGTGTCACCACACACTGAGGCACTTGATCTTCACAACGCAGAGTGGAAGAAACAGGCCCAGAAGAACAGTAACTGGCTCACAGTCCCTCGGCTCTGGAGAGACAGAAATGGGCTGACTCAGCACAGCACCTTACCCAGGTCTGTGTGCCCACCAGGGAGAGTGTGCCCACTAAGAGGAGGGCAGGGCCAGCATGCATCTGTTGTGGAAAGATGTTCTGGGAGATGAAAAGTGATACCTGAGAAGAGTTTAAAGTTACACAAAGACTGATGATGCTATAACATTAATTAAAAAAATGCAGGAATCAAAAATTTTGCAAGAGTTCTGCTGTAGCTCTGGATGCAGAAAGAAGAGACTAGAAGGCCATCTGGGGTCAGTAGTGCAGTTACAAGCAACCCTTTCTTTTTCTACTTTTCTCTCTTTCCCAAGATTTCTATCATGACCTTGGGTCCTCACAGGGCCATCTACCACAGGGGTCCTGGCATGTCCTCCCACACACATGACCGGGTCCAGAGGAGGCGGTGCCCACCCAGTACAGTCTGGCTGCTGAGTCCATGGGCACTTGGGGAGGAAGCAAGGATGGGGAGAAGTTCCCCCTAGGGATGGGAGGGAAGGCAGGTGGGGAAGCCCACTGCCACCTCTAGGCCATGGTATGGTCCCTGCAGCTCTCTGGCTCTGCTCAGTGAAAGGTGGGGCCCGAGCAGAACCCTGGGGGCAGGTGATGCTCCGGGCCACTTCCTGGACTTAGAAGTCTGTGTTTCTGACATTGTTGCTGCATCAAGATCAGCAACTGAGAGGCACAGGCTCAGGAATTCGCCCTCCACAACCTCCTGCAGGCCCAACCTCTGTTCCCCACCTTTGCCTCTCTCTGATCTCTACCCCACTTGGCGGGGCTGGGAGGGGGCGGGAGAGGGGCGGGGAGGGGGGGGCTTGCTCTAATCACCATCTGGGCTTGGCTCCACCGCCAGCAGTAGAGTCCTCTTATTTGGTAGCCAGGGCCCTACATCATCTACCATGTGCCTCCCCCTCTGCCTCACCCCTGCTCACTCCTCACCCCTATCTCCAACCACGCTAAAGAAATTAAGCAGGGCCTCCTAACACACACTCCTTTTCTGGAACACCCTTCTTGCCTTTCATATATGGCCAGCTCCTGCTCAGCCACTATCTGCATGGAGGGCAAAGGGCTCAGGGCAGGTTTGCGGGATGAAAACAAAGGGGATGAGG
>PVJN01023521.1:0-31722 GCA_004026805.1 Lasiurus borealis | reverse complement strand
GTTGGGGTGACCAGGCCAGCAGGGGGGCAGTTAGGGGTGATCAGATTGGCAGGCAGAGGCAATTAGAGGTGATCAGGCTTGCAGGCAGGTGAGCAGTTAGGAGCCAGCAGTCCCAGATTGTGGAGAAATATCTATCAGTTTTGGCCTGGTCCCTGGGATTGGGCCAAAACCAGCAGTTGGACATCCTCCAAAGGATCCCAGATTGGAGAAGGTGCAGGCTGGGCTGAGGGGACCCCCTCCCCCCATGCATGAATTTTGTGCACCAGGCCTCTGTATTGATTTGAGAGATGAAAGGAAAGAGAGGAGAGAGAAACATCAATCAATGATAAGAGAGAATCATTGGTCAGCTGCCTCCTGCAGGAACCTGCAACCTGGGCCTGTGCCCTGACTGGGAATTGAACCGTGACCTCCTGATTCATAGGTTGATGCTCAACCACTGAGCTACGCCAGCTGGGCTCGCTAAAGGATTTTGATCAAGAGGGTGAGCCAATTAAAGCTGTGTTGCAGGAACACAATTCTGGTGGAGGCGTGGACGGAATTGGAGAGGGGGACACACTGGAACAGGGACTGGGGCTGAGTGTTATGAATGGAAGAGGGGGGAGTCTGAGAACCACACAAGACGGCGTGCAGCCCAGAGGACGGCTGCCAGCCGCCAGCCTGTCTAGTGGAGTTCCTGACATCCAATCAACCGCAGGGTCATAGACTTGTTTGTGAAATCCTAGAGCAGACGCAGCCAGAGATAAGTTTGGCGGCCTTATTTTACAAACAGGAAAACTCAGACTCAAGGCAAGTTCCAGTGTAATGTATTTCACAGCAAAGAGCTTTCACTCTTCTTGTCCACTTTTCACACAACCTGGAAAGATGGTTTCTAATTAAAAAGGCATGGCTAGTTTTGGCTCAGTGGATAGAGCATCAGCCTGCAGACTGAAGGGTCTGGGGTTTAATTCTGGTCAAGGGCACATACCCCAGTTGTGGGCTCGATTCTCAGTAAGGGGCATGCAGGAGGCAGCTGATCAATGATTCTCTCTCATGATGGATGTTTCTATGAATGTTTTGTAAAAAGGCCAACAGAAACATGGACAGATGGACACGGGGTTTCCAAGTAGGTGTCCCAAGGGCTCTGTGGGACCACGTTGTCTCAGTGCAGGGAGGCTCCAGCTGAAATTTAGACACTAAAAAGGCACAACCTTCCCCCACTGACTTTCCTTTCCCTCCATAGCGTCCACTGTTTGCCCTTTGATCTTGTGCTTCTTTATCCTATAAAATACTATGAAGCAAAAACTGGTCTGACCTGTCGCTGTGGCCATTTAATTCCAGACGTCAGTCTCATGGGATCCAGCCAGGAAACCTGTTTTTAAAACAGAGGCAGGGCCTGAGCGATGACCTGTCCAGCACACGGAGACCATAACCAGATTGTGTCTGAGGATCCCCGGTGAGCCCACCACTTTACTGCATCCATGCTCTTCGCCCTGGGCCAGCTACACGTCCTCCCCGGGTGGAAGGTGGGACTGCCCAAGGCTGGGGTGAGGTCCTTCAGATTCTAATTCTCTTAGGAGGATTTGCTCTGTGATTTCAGCCCCAAAACATCGGCCCAAGGTCCCGCTCAGACGGGAGTAGGATAATAGGAGAAGCTATGACTCCAGCAGCTTCTGTGGGGGCAGGGCAGACCCTGGGAACAGGGACATTTTGACTTTTGGCAAAGGCGGATACAGAAGTCTTGAAAAAAAGAAAGCCAAAAAAAACCTCTTATCTATGTTTCTAGCCCAAGAAGAACACAAAATCCAGAGGCAGAGAGAACCAGGAAGAATACAAACTCTATGATCCGTCGAGCTCTCTGGCATGGCCTCAGATGCAAAGATGCCCTTTGAAGCTGCAGATCCATACGCCGGTCTCATTACCCACCAGGTGCTGTGCTAAACATCTGCCTTACGTTTTTGTTCTTTTATTTTTTTCCAGCTTTACTGAGGGACATTCTAAGATATGCTAAGCACATGATGGAACAATTTGGTGTACATATGCACGGTGAAAGGATTCCCCCATTGAGTTCATTATATCCATCACCTTTTTTTTTTTTTTTTTTTGAGAACATTTAAGTTCTACTCTTAGGAAATTTCAATGATACAATAGTGTTCTCAAGTGTGGTTACCATATTGTATGTTAAATTCCCTAAGAATTTCTTAGTATTCTCAGCAATTCTTTGAGGGAGATTCTATTAATACTCCCACTTATCAGATAAGAAAACTGAGGCTCAGAGAAGTCAAGTAAATGGGGTGGAAGACAGGCCAGTTGACTTGAAAGCCCGTGAGCTGAAGCACACTGTCCGGCAGGAACAGGTGAATGAATGGTGAGATGTCTGGCTCATCGATAGCACAGCCAGGAGGCCTGGGTCCAAAGGTTTGCCAAGTACAGTAAATCTTCACCATTGCCGAAGGCTGTGTTTTTCAGTTCGCCTATTGGTTAAAATTTATTTGTAACCCAAACGTCCACACTCCCAGTGCTTCTGCAGTCACTCATGCACACATTGGGAGCAAAAAAGGAAACCCAGTCACCAACACACACATTCCAGCTATGGTCAGATAAGGCAGCCACCGTTTCAGGTTTCATACTGTAATGTGCCCCTTTTACAGTCTCTTTAGTGCTGAGCTCTTTGTATTTCTGAGCATTTTTGTTGGTGATTTCCCTGTTTAAACTGGCCCCGGCATCTTAAACAGCAGATGAGCTACCTCACATCCCTCAGCACAAGCAGATGGATGTACCATGCAGGCGGCATGAGTGTGTGCGGTAAGTTCATGTATTAGTACACATGAGTGACAGTGCCGCTTGCCAGGGGGCCAGTGTTAATGAGTCAAGAGTAGGATTAAGCCAGGTGCCTTGGAACAGAAGTCAGCAGAAAACAAGGTTTGGGGTGGACAGGTCGGCAACAGTGGTGTGTCCGAGGCTTGCAGGAACCTGTATTTCCCCAGAGCCATGGTCACGCCCAGGTCTACAAGGACTGTGGGCATGTTAAGGGCACAGCTGCGATGATGAAGGAGCATCCATTGTGTGTGAGCCTGGGCTAGTCACCCCTTTAATCACTGGTCCTATGTGGGAGGGCTTGTGCTAGGCATGGGGGATGCAGAGATAAGAAAGACAGATTCAGATCCAGTCCCTTCCCTCCAGGAGTTTATCGTCCACGGGGAATGTCGTTTCTAATCTACTCGGTACAGGAGCAATAGGTGTGAGGAAAGGGAAAACGAGGCATGCATGGAGGATGTGATAGCAGAATTCAATCTCCACAAAAGTACCGTGATTCTCCACACCCGGGTCCCAATCTCCAGGCAGGTACTGTGATTCTCCACACACGGATCCCACTCTCCAAGGACTTACCCTGATTCTCCCCCACACGGGTCCAATCTCCAGGGAAGTACTGTGATTGTTCCACACACAGGTGCAATCTCCAGAGAAATATCCTGATTCTATGGGAAAATGTGTGTTTTCCTTGTTTCTGTGAACACAACGCACCCCTCTGGCGACGGGCTAGAAGGAAGGGGCACAAGGTGAAGGTGCAAGATGAAGAGAGGAAGGGCTCCCCTGAGCAGAGCCCCCTGGGGGAATGAGAGGGGTACCGGCTGGGCAGAGACTTGCCTGAAAACCTGCCCCTTTGCCAGGCTGAGAAGGATGACCCCTCAGGGCCTCACGGGGGCACACTTCCATTCAGCTCCTCAGAATGCCAGGCCCGGCTCTGCGTGCTGCATTTCAGAAACCAGTCATTTCAGGGTGGCCCTGGAGGACCACCCGATGCCTCCCCGTGCTGCCCCCTCTCACAGCACAGCGGTCCCTGGCACAGGCGGGACGGTTCCCAGAGGTTCAATGGGGAACAGACCCCCAGAAGAGAACCTGATTTTTCGAGGGCTCTCCAGTGAGTGCGCAGTCAGCCAGCTGTGACTTAGAGCCTGGGACCACGGAGTAGCCAGCAATCACAAACAAGAACATCCTTCTGTGGATGCTGAGCGCATGCTGAGGGCTCAGTCACCGTTCCTTTTCCCAGGAGGACACACAGATGGACAATAGACAATAGAAAGTGCTCACAATCACTGACCATCAGAGAAGCACATTAAAACCACAATGGGCCCCAACTGGTTTGGCTCAGTGGATAGAGCATCAGCCTATGGACTAAAGGGTCCCAGGTTCATTTCCAGTCAAGGGCACATGCCTGGGTTGTGGGCTCATTCCCCATCAAGGAGAGGGGTGTGCAGGAGGTAGCCAATAGATGACCCTCATCGTTGATGTTTCTATCTCTCTCTTCCTCTCCCGCGTCTCTGAAATCAATAAAAATACATTTTAAAAAGCCACAAGGTGGTACCACCTCACACCTGCCAGAATGGCTACCATCAACTAACCCTCAAACAGTGCTGGAGGGTGTAGAAGGGCCCCTCGTGCACTGCTGGTGAGCATGCAGGCTGGTCAGCCATGATGGAAAACAATATGAGGTTCCTTAAAAAATTAAAGATAGAGCTCCATACGGTCCAGCAATTCCACTTCTGGATATTTATCCAAAGCAAACAAAACCACTAAATTGAAAAGACATATGCACCCCCATGTTTATTGCAGCATTATTTACAATAGCCAAGATATAGAAGTAACCTAGGTATTCATTGATAGATGAATAGATAAACAAGATGTCACACACACACACACACACACACACACACACACTGGAATATTACTCAGTAAGAAAAGAAATGAAATCTTGCCATTTGCAGCAACATTGGTGGACCTAGAGGGCATTATGCCAAATGAAATAAGACAAAGACAAATGCCATATAATCTCACTTATATGTAGAATCTAAAAAACAAAAACAAAAACCCAAACAAACAAATGTATAAACACAGACTCATGGAATCAGAGAGTAAAGTGGCAGTTGCCAGAGGGCCAGAGGTGGGGGAAGGGGGAGGGTTTTGGTCCATAGTCTTTTCGTTCAGATGTATCTCCAGTGTCACGGGGGCAGGTCTTTGGAGGCACCACCAAACGCACCCCTGAAGTTCATGTTCCAGCTAATCCGTACTTTCCATCAACATGCGGAAGAATGTTGGGTCCCTAATCCATTGGCAACAACATTCTTCAATGAAAACAATTTCACGGGACTTATAGCTCACTATTTTTAGAGTTTTCTTTCAGCATCTAAGGACCCATTTTATCCCATTGGGAAGCCTCTGGCAAAGCCCCCAGCGAGTGCAATCTCCTTTCTCGGTAGCAGCACAGACTGAATTATTGTCACAGCTGGGTGACATGTAGGGACAGACATCGCTGGCCCAAGAGGGAACAACAAATAGATATTAACGAACACCGGGACCATGACCAGACAGAGGTGGCTCAGAGTGCAACACCTCTTTACCTTCTTGCGAGTGATTTTACCCTTTCCTCCAGGAGTTTCTTCCTTCTTGGGGCCCCTGCCCAGTAGCCTTCCTTCCGAAGTGTGTAAGCCGACGACATACACGGCATTCACGAAGCGTGCTCATTTTCAGAGCAATCTCCGTAGAGGCTCACACGGTTCAGTGCCTCATCCCCACCTGGATCTGCGGGAAGTTAAGCGATTTCCTTAAGGTCATGCAGCTCATTCAGTGCAGGGCCAGATTCAAGCCAGAAGCTGTGAGTCCAAATCCAGTTTCCCTTCCCCAATCCTGGGACACATGAGGGACACAGCAGGGCAGAGAACGAGGCATCGGAAGCCCCTGTCTGCAGGGAACAGCTTTTCTGAAAGCCAGCTCTGTGCCGAGGGTGGGGTACAGACACCTGTCTTGAGGGGCCCTTCCATGACTTCACCCTCTGCAAAGGGCTGTAGTCAGGCCTCTGGAGGTCTAGCCTTGACTTGTCTGCTGGGTTGAAATCTTGGGCAATTTATTGAATCTCCCTGGTCTCAGTTTCTCTACTCACTAAACAGGGTTAGTAATAATTACTTTAATACATCAGGATTGTTGTGAGAATGCAGTGAATAATGGACAGAAAAATGAATGTGCAACATGAAGTGAGCAGAGCCTCACCTTGGTTATCTCCGATGTCATAAGCAGCAGGGCCAGCTGTGGCTTACTGAACCTGACGTGTCCTGGGCCCAGGTAAATGCTGAGGGGGCTGGCAGGTATTCCTGCACTTGCTTGTCTATTCTGAAAACACTAGGACTTGTCATCTTTCTAATGTTGAAAATCATACGGAGTGAGAAGCTAAAGTCCCCTGACTCTCTTCTCGGCCCCAGAGCTAAGCCGCTGAGGGATTCTTCTTTCCTTCCCGTTGCTGCACTGAGCAGTAACACAGCACCAGGCCACCGGTGGCCACACCCGAGAGTCGAGTCCCGGGTGCTGTGAGTCCAGGAAACTGAGGAGCTTCCAGCAGTCCCCGAGGGCCAGGGGTGCCTGTTGTGTAGCTGAGGGGCTAGACACGAGGCTGCGAGCCAGCCCCTGGGCCACCACGGAAGTCTCAAGCATGAGTCCCGCAGGAATCACTGAACTGATGGCTCACTACCAGTGAGAGAGAGGACAATGACATACCCCATCTCCACAAGGTACGTCTGTACAAAGCACAGAGACCCCGGGAGAAAGAGCGAGCTGGGGTTGTGGGGCCAGGAGGAAAGGCAGCTAGAGAGTGTTTTATATGGCGGTTACAGTGAAGCACAATTTTGAATGCAATTGAAAACCAGAGAAGCAGAACTTACTCAAGGTCAAACCACTGAAAATGATTCACCCTCATGTTCTGTGGCTGCATGGCCAAGGTCCTTTCTCCCAGACTCCGAGCTGCAGGATCGTTTGCCCTTTCAAAGAGACTTGTGTTCTGTAATGTTTAACCAGAGTCAAGACATTTCCTGGCTTCAAAGACACCCAGTACCGGTGACAGAGATGTGATTGCGTGATTGGGTTCAGAGTTCACAGCTCGCAGTGACTGTGAGAATAACCTTGACTTCTTGAGGTGTGTCAGGTGCAAACAGGGAGATGAGTGAAGTGTGTTTTTGTTATATTTTCCCTCAACCCACCCAGGCTGCGCCGAGGTCCCGTGGGGACACCAGGGCTGCCCGATGCACTGGGTTTCCCCACCAGTGCGGACCAGCGGTGGCTCGTGATGCGAGGAATCTGCGTGTGCTACCGAGACGTGACTGACCCTGTGATTAATAACCAATAACTGTCAGGGGATCTAGCTCAGTTAGCACTGAATTTTCAGGAATTATAGTTTGTTCATTCAAAGCGATGTCCCTCCAAAGGTGCAGTTGAGGTGCTGTGTGGCCGAGGGAGATGGTTTCCCGCATGATATGACCGAGGGAGGGGAGGGGCCATCCCGGTTAGCACATGGTGCTGGGTCTCCGGCCCCAGAAAAACTCCACTGTGCGGGCTCGCCTCGTGCTTCCCGTGGCGGATGGGGGACCAGGCCTCGAGGTGGGGAAGGCAGGTGCTGACTGCGTTTCTGAGACCAGGGGGCACGTGGGGTGTGCAGCCAGAGGGGCCTGTCCCCTGGCCTCGTCTGCCCATCCCTGCGGCCGCAGGAAGGAGCCTGCTGGGGTGAGGGCATAGGCAGGGCCACCTCTGCTTCCTGTTCCCCAGGCAGCCACCAGGCGGGGGCAGGTGGCGGCGGGGATCGGGGCTGCCAGAGGAGGGGGAGCTTAAAGAAGTCAGTGAGGAGCCAGAAATTAGGAGAACTTCCAGCCCTGAAGATGTCCCGGTTGTTTTAACCATCAAGCACTGTTATTTGGACAGCAGAGCACAAAGGCCCGTCCAAGGAGAACCCAAGAGACCACGCAAAGGCGGGCAGTGTTTGCTAAGGGGGTCCTGTGGGTCTGTGCCTGTCGCCATAACACGCCTTTCCAGGTGACACCCCTTCCCGTACCTGCGTTCACTGCTCTGCGAGCACGCAGCACCGTGCCTGACACCAAACAGCATCAACAGACATGGTGAGTGACCTTCCCGACCTCTGCATGACGGATCCAATCAGGAAGATCTGATTTTGTGTATTTCTCTCTGTTCTGCTTTTAACTTCCTGCTTTTCCTAACTTTCCATAGTTAAAAAAATATGTTCACTTTTTAAATGAAAAAAAAAAAAAACCCTAACAAACTTTAACAATGTAAAATCTTTTTGTTGTAATTCACCTATTTTTCCGAAATAATAACTAATTATGCTCAGGGGGGTAGAAATGTGGGCAGATTTATAGGCACATGTGTACATGTGTGTATGTGTGTATACACAGTTATACATATACACACACACACACATATGTGGGCATGCACCAACAGAGATGATGACTCATTCTTCAAAAACTCACTGTAACCAAATAAGAAATGTGAATCCTTCCAGAACAATCCGTTACATAATCCTCTGTGGACACTTGCAGAATGATTTCCCAGCTGATTAATCTGACAGCCTCGTCTCCTGCTGGATTCACCTTTCCCACCCCTCCCCCTCCTCCCCTGTCACCTGCCCTGCACTCTCCCTGTCCCCTTTACTGAACCCCCACACCCTCTCAGTTCCCCTCACTGAACCCCCACATCCTCCCTGTCCCCCATACTGAACCACTTGACACTCCCGAACAAGGCAGGGTCTCATTGGTCTTCCTGCTATGGCACATGTCCTCCCAGCCAACAACCCTCATTCCAGACGCAGTGTCCCCTAGAACAGCAGCCCTTGGATGCTCCCCCACACCCACCTTTACGGCCAACTGGGCCATTCTAAGCCCCACGAGGGCCCAGCACAGGCCTGCATCTGGACCTGCCGATCCTGGCACAGTTGCCACGCAACCAGACGCTAGCTCCCCGGGGCGTGCAGCAGGCCTGAGCGCCAGCACCCAGGCAGCCCCTGGCATCTGGAAGGAACCATCGGACGGCAATGTGCCAGTCCCAGGGGCAGGTGAGGGGAAGGCGAGGGCACCCATGGAGGAGAGGGCACGTGGACGGTGTGTGAGCCCAGCCCGGACGTCGAGGACAACAGTGTTCCTGCAGCAGCTTGGCCCGGTCTCGCAGGGCCTCACTTCGCTGTTTTCACCTAGAATGTCATCTGACACAATGCTGCTTATATCTTGTCTACCTCAGTCTGTGGTTTGGTGGCAAAAACACAGTAACTCTTTTCTATGCTGCCATGGCAACCACTGCCTATGAGAAAAACAAAGCAAACAGAACAACTTTTGTCCTTGCACCCATAAAAGAAGATCTGCCTCCTCGCTGAGATGAAACGTTCACGCCCCACACTCCAAGGCAGCTGTGATGGTGAGTAACTCGAGAACCTCATACACACTTGCCAAGCACCTGCCTGTGCCGGCTCCATGTGCAGATGCTGGTGTGGCTCTCACGTGGGGACAGGGGACAGCATGCTTCTCCCTTCTCCATCATCCCTGGGGCACCAGGCTCAGCCTCCTCCCCACTTCCAGAGTGGAGGACATTTATTCCACCTACACGGCGGGGAATGGCGGGGGGGAAGGACTCTTGCCCCTCCCAGTGTCTGACTAGGCTTCACCATGGGTGGGGGAGCCCCAAAGTGAGCAGAGAAAGGGGCTTTCACGTGTGGAAGGCAGGGTGGAGGGGCAGTAAGATGAGAGATGTGAGAAATGGGAATTAGGAAAGGAGTCGATGGAGACAAGAAATAAGGGAAGGAAATGAACTTGAAGATGGAAGAGGATGGAGGATACTGGGAGGCACAGGGAGGGCTGGAAGCGGGGACTGTGTGATGGGAAGAGTGGGGAGTAGTGCTTCATGGCATCCACTATGGGACCCTACTGGGGACACGGCCTCCTGCTGAGCCCTGTTACCAGCGCCAGGGCCTCGGCCAGCTCTCTGCGCTGCCCACGTGCCTCGGCCTTGGGTGGGCATCTGGTCTCCATCTCTCATCTACGCAGCTGCTGCTTTGTCTTCCTGGGACTCTGGGCCCTTCGGGACAGGCTGTGGTTTAGGATCGGGATTTTTCAGCCACTCCCCACAAAGTCTTTTTATCATTCCATTCAGGGAAATGAGAGAAAATCACTCATTCGTTTGCCTATTCGTGTGTTCATTTGCAGGTGCAGCCTGTCAAACTTAACATCTGAGAAACCCTTCCCATGGCACATGAGGCCTGCCCTGGTCCTGGCTTCACCTCCACTCAGCTCCTTCCACTGGCATCTGCTGACTGCCCTCCGCTGGCTGTTTCTGAGCTCACCAAGCATTCCCGCCTCCACTTGGCCTTAACCTTGTGGCTCTTTCATCCCAGGATGCCTTTGGGGTGGATGTTAACGTGACTCAGTCCTTCAGTGGTTTGAGGCGCAGAGGTGACCTCCGGAAAGCCTGCCCTCACACACCTGCTGAAATGGCTTCCCTTCTCACCCTTCATGGCCAGGCTTTGATTTTATTCTTCCATATTGCCCACTGCTACCTCCATCCATCTATCCATCCATCATCCATCCACCCATCCATCCACTCATTCATATTTGCCTTTTCACTAGAATATAAAAGGCATGTGCTGGGAGACATTTCTCCATGAGACGCTCATGTTTCTACAAGTCCAGACTACTCTTCTAGCATGTTCATTTGTAGAACAAGGATCAGGACCGCTTACTGCATGTTACAAAAGATGCAGGCTCCCTGCACTCCAGGCTTCCCTTCTGACATGCAGGCCCTGCATGTGGACCTGTCACCTGGTCCCAAGTCCCCAGAAGGGTGACACCAGAGCATGAAAATGTCAACACTCCCGCAGCCATACCAACGTGGCAGGAGCCTTCAGCCTGCAAGTAGGACAACTTGCCTTCCTTAGGCGAATTCTCTCTAACAGTCGACACTGAGCTATTTGCTTACATCTTGACTAGGGGTGCAGTGCTTGAAATTTACACACTGAAAGGGGGGATGGCCCTCAGCCCAACCTGTGCCCTCTCGTAATCCTGGACACCTCAGGGGATGTCCGACTGCTGATTTAGAGCTGATCCCAGCCTGGCCTGCGGGGATCAGGCCTAAACCAGAAGTCAGACATCCCTCAAGGGATGGAGCAGTGCAGCAAGCAGCAGGCAGCCAGCGAGGAGCCAGAACTGGGGCCAGACACCATGCCACTTGCACTCATCCTGGCCCACTGTGCCTGCTGCCACCACTCAGTAGTACTGCTGCAGAGTCAGGTGAGGCTCTCGCCAGCTGTGAGCCTGACTTCTGGCTGAAGGGCACTCCCCCTGTGGGAGTGCACTGACCACCAAGGGGCAGCTCCTACCTTGAGCATCTGCCCCCTGGTGATCAGTGCACATCATTGCAACTGGTCGACCTCTCGTTCAGGTCGTGCTGTTGTAACGGTTGCTTAGGCTTTTATATATGTAGATGATGAGTCTTCCTGACCCTCCCACACACTGTTAGGCACTTGTCAGTGTACAGGGCACGATGCATAGAAATCTGCCATTGTGAGATGTCACAAATCCTCGCCAGGACTCACTCCTATGTCATAGCTTAGGGATATTCCCACTTGGCGGGGCCCATCTCAAACCTCCCAGCTGCCCAGTTCCGCCCAGAAAGTCAGTTGAGGTAATCCCCTGACTTTTGTCCAAGCCTCAGGGTGTTTTATTTTGTGTGAGAAGGTTATTTATAGACATTTCCCTGTGCACAGACAAAGCTGAGAATTTACAAGGTTGTTTTTGGTGTCTCTCTGATCCTCAGCTGTCTTGAGAATGTCTGCTTCATGGGGCCAGTGCACCCAAGGCTGGAGGATCAGTTTGGGAGCCCATATTTTGATCCTGCCTGAATTAACCTAAGCATTTTTTTAGAGAGATAAAATGACTTACTTGCATTAGTAATAAAGGCAAATGCACCAATACCATTCCTAAAGGCTTTACATAACTGAATTTTGATCGTTCAAATTGTATCTTCCTCATTCAATTACCTTATGATTTTAGAGGTAACTATTTCTTCTCATTGATTAGCGGTGTACAATTGGAAGTGATTACTGCCTATATTTTCATCCTCCAAATGTTTATTGAGCACCTCTTATATCCAAAGGATAGTGTCGGGCTTGCAATAAAGTAGGCAAACAAGTGCATCCTAATGAAGATAGAGCATGATGCATGCCCTGAGCATAAACAATGTCAAGTATCGGTGTCAACAAAACGCTGAGGAGGCATCAGAAGTGGGAGGGCCAGGGATGTGTTCAGTACTGGCAGATCGGAGCGCAGAGTGTGGCTCAAAGTCAGCCCTCAGTAAGAGCTGTTTCATTGAAGACAGGAAAGAGAGCCTGTCTCCTTGGGAAGTGTCACTTCATGTGGATCTTGAGAAACAGACTAATGCACAATCTCTGGGAAGGAGTCCAGCATTTTAGCAAATGCACATGAAGGGGAGCAATGGACTTCACTGCCTTTGGTCCCTTTGAGAACAACTTTTCATGGCTTCATTCCCTCCTTCTCTGCTTTATCACCAAACAGAAATTAAATGTGATTGTGACGTGTAGTAGTAATTACTGACATGCTACTCATTGCTGTCTTCTCTGTTGCAAAGAAAGAGTTTTGAGGGTACGTGATATTTGCTTTTAACATTTTCAAAGTAAGTTGACAACCGAGGCCACTCCGGACAGAGCTGTGAAGCAAGGACAGTGAACTGGCTTGCTTTTCCCAGGCAGCACTTACTAGTATAACCTGGGAAAGAACACTTGCAGTAGTAGATGCTGTTCTTGGATCTCAACCCTTGAAGCACCGCTGCCTGCTAATCCATATCTAATTTGCTTGATAAACAAATCACCAAAAAATTATATTGTAATGAGTTGCTTTTCTCTGATGTTCATATTGAAAGATGGCAGCCCGGAGCCCACCTGAAACTCGTGGCCATAGAGAGTCACATTGTGACGAACAAACTGGCAGCTGAAGTCCGTTCTACTGCATCTGCTATGTTTGCACCGTCTCCTCTGGATTCACAGACTGTTAGAGCCGAAGAAGACGTTGGAAGTCACCGAACCTGACACTCTCATTGTAAAATGAGGAAGCAGAGGCCTAGGGAGGTAAAAACAATAAGCAAGCAACTAAGCAAAACAAACCTAACTTATCCAAGGTCCTGAATAAGCCAGAGGCAAGCTCCCAGCACCAAGCTACAGGGACTAAGTGCAGGTCTGCATGCAGAAGCCAGAGTTCTTAGGGATTTTAAACCATCACTTATCTCTTGTTCTAAAAATAGCTTAATCTCTAATTAAGAACTGAAGTCGAACTGATGGTTAATGGATTTCATTACATGAAAAACAGCCCTGGATATTAATTGTGAACCAATTATTCGGTATGATTTTCTCTCAAGTTACATCAAAGAGAAAGCAATCTCCATTCTACAAAATAGAAACACTAGTGTCAGCATGACCCGGCTCGGGTCATACAAAGTATGAGTATCTCAGCTCGAATTGGGACTCAGATGACTGGCCTGTCCTTGAAGTCTTCATCCTGAGCCCCAGAACTTCTCTAGGGGGCACTTATTTCAAACAATATCCCCCGCGTGTACGTTTGAAACCAGTACATTAACCCACTCACGAATGTCCCCCAATGACTGTCAGCTGAGAAACAAAAAGGCAGGTGCCTATGAGAAGCAGTTCCCACCTGCTGGGAAGCCTTAGGGGCTTAGATGGACTGTATGATTTGTAAGTTTCTGCAGGAGTTTCTGAGCTTGATCTGTGCACCTGTAAATAATAACAGTAACGCAAACTGCCGCGAAGGCCCCAGATGCTCACCGACTTCCTGCCTGGCGTTCTCTCTCCTCTCAGACCACACCTGAAAGACGCGGCGCTTTTGGTACCTGGATTCTGGAAATGGCACAGCAGCAACAGAGCTCAAGAGCTGACAGCCTGGGGCAGGCACGCCCAGGAGGTAATGCCCGCTTCTAACCAAAGAACAGCTTGTGCTTCTGGAGCAGCAGATTCCATCTGAAACAGGCCTCCTCCTCCACCCTCCATACCACATGGCATGCACCATCCCCTGCAGGTTTTCTTCCCAGAGTTCACAAAATCAGCTGCGCCTTGGGCTCCCCGCCATCACAGGTGCACTATTGTCCATGGCATGGTGTCCTGGGGTTCTGGAGAGGCCTCACCCAACATCACCTCCAACTTCCCACTCTAAGTAGCATGAACTCAGAAAAGGGAGCCCCGGTCTGCTTAGATGCTTCCAGTGATGGGGAGCTCAGCCCCTGGGTCAGTCAAGTGAGGATTCCACCCATCCACAGGCAGGGCATTCGAGATCACCTTGGGGGAGCAGATCATAGAATCATAGCCTCATGCTGAAGCCGGTTTGGCTCAGTGGATGGAGTGTTGGTCTGCGGACTGAAAGGTCCCAGGTTCGATTCTGGTCAAGGGCATGTACCTTGGTCACGGGCACATCTCTAGTGTGGGATGTGCAGGAGGCAGCTGATCGATGTCTCTCTCTCATCAATGCTCTCTGTCCCTCTCCCTTCTTCTCTGTAATAAATCAATATATATATATATAATTGCCTCAGCCTCCTCCTCAGTTCTTTCTTCTCTCCTCATTCTCTTCAGTCTTCCTCTTAAGTTGCAGTGTTTTTCCAAGCATCCATTGTATTCAATGGATTGGCTCACACTTAAATGAAGGACCATAGAAAAAGTGTTCGGACACCTTGCCAGCGGGCCATACTTATGGGTAAGGGGGAAAGCATCAATTAAAGATTTTTTTTGGGGGGAGGGGGCTTAAAAGGTGCAAGCAAAATCAGTTTGCAAAAAGCTAGCTGAATTATCTGTCCAGTACTCCTTAGTTCCCTGGGGGACTTCACTTTTTTGGAGGGATTACATCGGACTAGCTTCTGTGACCAGACTCGTTTCCTGCCTGTCGTGTGTCTTACCAGAGGCGTGGGGTTTAAACAAGGTGGGGGACCCTCTCTTTCCCACACTGGTGGTGAGATTTGTACTATTTTGCAATCACTGATTGGTATGATGATACAATTCCCTCCTCAAGCATTGACTGGACCGCCCCAAACTGTCCAGTTGCTTGCACCTACGGGTGAGCCTTATTGTCTGTGCTCACTGAACCTCCTCATCTAGGGTCCACCCCACAGGGTGCCACTCACCTCCACAGTAGCTCTGTGCAACCTGGCAAAACACCCCCTCTTGGAGGTGGTGCAGCCCAAAGCTACCCAGCAGTTGTTGCCTGTGCTAGGTGGGGCTGGGCTTTGCGTTGCTTTGATGAATCCACACAGAGTGGCAGCTCAGCAAACACTGGCTGCTGGAACACAAGCCCAAAATCGCCAGTGGTTCCATTCCAACAGAGGTTCGCCTCCATCCACATTGCAGTTCCTTGTCAGTCTCCGACAGGGAGGATGGAGAAGGCCAACCGGCCTCTTAGCCTCTTCCACCGAGAGACACACACCTCACTTCGCTCACCTTCCATGGCATGAACCAGTCACTTGGAGACCCTGAGGTCACGGGGCAGGAATTGGAAAGTATGACTGATACCTGAGCGGCCACTTTTCTGATACAAGGAGATCTCTGTGCCAATGACTTAATAAAATGCATTTAGAGCAAGTCAATTGGTCTTCAGTTGAACCGAGGTTATTTTAGGGACGATGGAAATGTTGCTACAAGTTCTTCACGTCCACTCTGCACCCACTTTCCCTGTCTTAGTCCAGCTAAGTCATACCATGAGATTCTGCAAAACATTTTGGAGTTCTGCTGGGCGAGCCATTCCACACTCCACCTAATCATTTATTCATTGTCCTGGCTCTAGGGCACAGAGATGACTGACGCATAGTCCTTCCCTGCAAAGACAGCGTAGATTAATGGAGAGACACCTAACTTATGCCAAAGGTAAAATAATAAGGGTTAACCTGAGGTTGGCAGAAGGAGTCGGGGCTCCTGGGATACCAGAGAGGGTCAGGAAAGCTTTTGCTGACATGTGTTTTGTCCAAATCAGGTCTGAATGGATGAGTGGGTTAGACAAGCAGAGAGGGAAGAGCCTGGGTAGCACAGTGGGGTTCCAGATGAGTCCTGCTGGGGCACAAGGTCACACCCTGGACACGGCGGTCACTCACGTCACCATATGCCCATCATGAAGCCACAGTCCAGCCGCGGAGCTCCAGTGGCAGCCAGGGAGGGAGCCACGGAAGGGCTTTCAGGGGAACGGTCGCTCCACAATCTCTGCTGGCAGCTTCGAAGCCTGCGTGCTGTGGCACCACCCCTCCAGCAGCCACCACTCGGAGCCCCCACCTGTTATGGCATTTCCATACAGGGAGCTGGTTCCCTCACCTTCGGCTGCCCACCGCCTTCCTAAACCCAACCCTCTGAAAGCTGCTTCAGGGGGCTTCTTCCATGGACAATGAACCTATCTCCCCAGGCCTCTGCTATACGAGCATAAATGCCATTGTTCTGCTTTCCTTACAGAATTAGCAGGACCATTATTTATGTCTCATACCCTCATGACCCTCATGTGTGTTTGTGTTTTTATGTATTCTATCTTTAACGGTTGACTGATTAACAAGCATAATAACCTATTTTGTTCTAAGGAATCAGAGACTGATAATGATTGATAATGTGAACTCCTCCCACATAATATGTTTGCATAGTTGCTATATCTTCTGTCTTCAACTCAAAGCAACCCTTAAGGTGGGTATACCAACCATGTGGCAGGTGAGCAGATACAGTATCCATGGCTAGGCTTCCATCGTGTCGCTGCATCTCCCCGACTTAGCTTGTTGTGGGAATCCAGAACCACAAGACATGAACTTCCTGTTGTTTAAGGTCCCAGTTTGTGGCACTTTGTGGCAGCAGCCCCAGCAAAGGCACACAGCAGTGAGTCCAAAGGAACCAGCTCCAGCCCCAGCAAAGGAACAAGCAGTAAGTCCAAGGGAACTGGCTCAGGGAGAGCAGCCCAGGAGGAAGATGGTGAGCTCCTCTTAGGACACAGGAGGTGGGGACTGGGTCCCTGTGGACTCTCCCCTGAGTCACTGAAGAAAAAGGCTACTTGTCTGAGAAGTCAGTATCTGGCTCTACCCCTAGCCTGAGGGCACTTTTGTCTGTTGCCATGCCATCAGAGGATGTCAAAGATTCAGGTGCTCTCTCTCTTCTGACCAAAGGCCACCATGTAGGCTCTTAACCTCACTTGTCATGCATAGGCTTGTTTTCTTAGAATTCCTATTCTGAAGTAAAGAAGCCATCACTTCCTCCTTCGCCCTGATCTCAAGGTTACAGTGGATAACTATTAACAGGAACCCCTCTGTGCATCGTGAATGTGTAGGGCAAGTTCACTGACTAACCTGCTTTGTTTCTTTGTTATGCCCAGAAAGACGACACCTCAGGCTCTAAGCCAGCAAATGCACTTCTTTCCTTCCTGATCTCTCTCACACACACAGAGAGATAGACACACGCACACACATGTGCCCAAATACATGCACACTGACACACATATGTGCACATGCACACAGAGACATGCACGCTCACAGAGACACACATGCACACAGACGCACATGCATGGACACACACATACAGATGCACATGCACACACACACACACACACACACATGCACGCACACTCCTCTCTGGTTCTCTCCTGATCCCACCCTCCCTCTCACCTGCCACACCAGTGCAGATGTGCCCGGGGAGCTCAGGTGTCATGCTTCAGACTGCTTATCTCATCACTATGATGACAGGGCCATCCTTAAGGGTGTCCAGTTGCAGGAACGAAGGGAACAGACAAAACACACTGTCCATGAAACACAGAAACAGGCCAGGATATAGGGCCTCACGGGGGGTCATGCCTGAGACCATCCAACAGGTCCCTTAGCTGCCAGGTGCCCAGCTGCTCAGTGATGATGTTATGATCTAGGGAGATTCGTGTACACAGTGATCATGAACACAGGTCCTGTTTATAAAATTCTGAAGAAAGAAGCATTTAAAATATACCACGTGCCATGGCAATCCCACTGCTGGCTGTTTATCCAAAGAAATCCAAAATACTACTTTGAAAAGACATATGTGCCCCTGTGTTCATTGCAGCATTATTTACAATAGCCAAGATACAGAAGCTGCCTGAGTGTCCACTGATAGGCCTCTGGATAAAGCAGTGCATATACACCGTGGAATATCACTCCGCCACAAAGGAGAATGAAATCTTGCCATCTGTGACAGCACAGACAGGCCTAGAGGAGAGTGCACTAAACGAGTGTCAGTCACAGAAAGACAAACACCATACGTTTCACTTACGTGTGGAACCTAAAAAATAAACTTATATATAGAGAGAATATTTTGATGATTGCCAGATAGGTGGAAAGGGGAAGAGATTAAGGAGTACCACATGCCAGTTATGAACAGTCACAGGATGTGAAGTACCACATAGGGGACATAGCCTACTGTGAAAACTATGTATGGTGTCAGGTGGCGGATAGGCTTACCGAGGTGATGACTTTGTAAGTTATGTAAATGTCAATTCACTATGTTGTATACCCGCAACTAATATAATATCAAATTTCAACTATAATTGAAAAATAAAAAGGATTTTTTTAGAAGTGTTTACTGGCTGAGAAAAGAATAGTGGGAGGAACTCCACTGGGCGAGGTTCTATAAAAACATCCCCATCCTAGCAGGGGCAGCCAGACAAGACACCGCACACATAACCTATGTCAGCATGTCCATCCACAGTACCTGTTCCACCACGCGTGAAAAAAGCAGCCGGGCAAGTGAGGAACGCACCGAGGCGGTGCAGGTTGAGGGATCAATAAGGAGGCTAAGCCAGGGCTTGTGGAGCAGGCGCGCTAAGGGGTGGGCCACTCAGGTATCGTAGGAGAGAAGGTGCCAGCATAGAGCAGAGCCAGTACCAAGCGCACGCGTGCCTGCATCTGTGGGGGCTAACGGTGCAGGTAAATAGAAGTGAGTCTGAGTAACTTAGATCAGAACGTCAAATCTCAGAGGGAAGTAGGGGACGGTGCGGGTAAGAGGCCGAGATCAACCAAAGGACTTGTATGCATGCATATAAGCCTAATCAATGGACACAGACACCAGGGGGATGAGGGCATGAATGGGGGTGGGGGTAATGAGGGGATAACAACTGAATCAATAAAGAAATTTTAGAAAAGAAGAGAGCCCCCTGAAAAATTCCTCTGTTTGAGTAATTGTCAAAGACAGATGAGGGTCTGCTGGCCCAAGTATCACTCCCACCAATAGCAGCACCGTCAGTGAGAATCTCCTGTTTATGTGCTTTGGGTGGTTTATATTGTGTTTTGTCCTTTACTGTTTACTCTCTTGACTTTTCCACCCTGCGGACTAACCCAAATACTGTACATGCACACATTCGCATTTCATTTGCTTGTAAATTCACAGCCAGCACATGAAGATGAACACGGCCCTTTAAAACAGCAGGGAAGTATTTCATCTTGAATTCCCCAGTCGTTCTTCACTCGCTCTATAAAATCCTGTCACTTAAAACAGTTAAGAGCCTTCCACATATTGTACCTCCCTTTATGTTTTTAACAAAGTAAATATCTGAACAGATGACAGAATACTTATAGATAGAAGAGATAGGTTTGCAAAGATGATGAATAACCATGAAAAAAAGAACCAAAACCCTGGACTCTGAAATCCAAGGGACTCTTTAAGGGCAAAGAAAGACCCTCTTCCAGAAATGCATCCATGAACTTGAGCAACAACCCCAGTATCTGCGGGCTTTTCTGACTAAGTTTCCCTATTAATGGAAATGTTTTATGTTTTCCTCCTATAAAAGTATGTATTTAATTGCGATACATTCACTGGTACTAACATATTATGCATCATAAGACACACATGAGACAGAAGTAAATTCCACATTGCTGTGAAAGCACCTAATTATTCCATCGTGCACCCTATCGGATCATCTGTACCACGGGTGCAGGCACCCCACTGGAGAGCCTGCTGGCCAGAGCGCGGAGAGCTGCAGGGTTTCGGCTCCAGACAACCTCTAGGGGCTCTGCTGTGTTCCAGCTCCAGATGACTGTCCTGCCAACTGCAAAACCACTGGACTCTGCTCCTGTCTCAGGGCCTGAAAGCGGCCACCCCAAGTGGCCAGCCTGAGATGGAGACAGGGAGGCGTCATGTCAGTTTAAAGGACTGGGGGGGATAAATGCCACAGGCCCGGCAGCTCTCGCCAAGTTCCCAACACGCCAAGCCTTTTGTGGGGCTCTGCAGTGATGGGAATGTGTGGCCAGCCTGCCAACACAGCAAAAAACTGCCCCTCTCGAGGCAACACTTCGATGTTTGCACAAGGCATTCCCTCTGCCAGGCAGGCACTTTCCTGGCCTGCCAGCCCGGCAATCCTAGGACTGCTGTGCGCACACCCAGGCCCACGGTACGCCGTTTCCCACCACGGGCTCCTCACGTAGAATTCACTCTCCGGTCTCATGGAGAGTGCATATGTGTTTCTGTCCATGCGTGCCCCATAACCATATACCTTCCTACTGTTCAGGAAAACTGCTTTAAAGGCTGGGCTGGAACTCAGAGAAGGAAGTAATTATGCCTTTATTTTAAACTGATGAAAGCCTAGAAAACTGCTGATGTGATCACTGAGTCCCCCTTTATAAGACGAACACAGGCACCAGATCATTGCCAAGGCATTCCATCCCGACCGAGGACAGTGCTGTGGTTAGTCTTTTGTTCTGTCCATTTTAACGACTGGGGCAGGGGGACGGGGAGTGTGTGAAGAAAATGAGAGATCTGATCAGCTGAGCTGAAATCAGCCAATAGCAGGACCACAGAGCATGAGCTGAACTGCTGTGGGTGGGTTGTTGTGACTGAGCAGAGCCCCTTAGAGAGAAGCCCAATTCTCTCACAGGCTCTTAGACAACAAAGGGGAATCGGCTCAAGTGCATTCTTGCACTCTTACAGGATGAAAGGGGTGGTAATAAAAATTAGATACATTGTCATTTTATTTTTAAATATATTTTTATTGATCTCAGAGAGGAAGGGAGAGGAAGGGAGAGATAAAAATATCAATGATGAGAAGGAATTATGGAGCAACTGCCTCCTGCATGCCCTCTACTGGGGATCTGGCCCACAACCTGGGCATGTGCCCTGATCAGGATTGAACCATGACCGCCTGGTTCATAGATCTACGCTCAACCAATGAGCCATGACAGCGGGGCCACTGTTATTTTAAAGTCACAACCACTTATTTTCTATTCTAATAGAACATTTTAAGAAATCACCATTATTCACAAATTATATATTAAAATTTTAGTTTAAAATATATTTTAAAATTGTTTCACCTTTAGGCAGTTTTCACCTATTTCCAAATTAGAGCTTTAATCAGAGCATTTTTCAGGAATAAGAAGGAATTCCAAAAAATGCATTAAGTTAAAAAAAATTAAACTTGCCTCCCTTTGTTGGCACAGAAGAACATTCTGGGTAGTTGAGTATCCTGGCACATACAGAAGTGTACTGTGTACTATTTAGTATGCTCACCATCTGTGTGTTTAAGTCTACAGTGTCCATGTTGAGGATCTGTGAGGTTTAATTGTCATACATAGTCACGCTCCTGGCCCTGCTCAGGGACACGGAGAGATAAGATGTAGAAAGGTACTCACACATCTGTCTCCAATTCCCTGGAAGACTAAGAAGATAGACAAAGAATAGAAATTGCTTCATAGACTCTTGAGCTTAAACAAGACTTGAGCATCAGCTATGCCTGACCATCTACTTTATGGTCAGGTCTCCTTGGTCTTTAACCAGAAGTGAACCCGGACTCCCTTTAAACAAATAAGGAAGGAGAACATGGTCAAGTGTCATGAAGGCTAAGGGAGGGAAGATCTCCTTGGTACCGTTGGTTCACTGCCGGTGTCTATTCATGTGCACTGCAGAGAACCACCGGGCAGTTCTTACACCGACTGTGGTCACCATGGGCTGATGCTGTAACAGCACAGGAGTCCTCGCTGGTAGCACACGCCCAGGCAGTACCCCTCTTGGGAGCTACAAGAAGCATGCATCAGACCTCCTAGTCCCTGGGTTACATTCTTCAGTGGGCTTTCCTTTTCTACCAGGTCAAGAGCTAAACTCCTTCATTCTGTGCTACCCTGAGCACTCAGACTCATCTTGGCACCGTTCGTCCATCTTTATCTCCAGCAACTCGGGGTGGTTCGGCTTCCAGGCATCTCACATTAGTACTTCCTGCACATTAGTCCCTGCCCCCCACGCCCCTGCCTGACCCTCCCTCCTCAGGCCTCTCCACTCCCCTGGCTCAGATCCCAGACTGCACAGGTGACACCTCCCGGGCCTCTCTCTCCCTGGCATCTGCCTGCTCCCTGCTCCCTAGATTAGGTACCGTCTATAATTCCAAACTTCTCTCTGCACATGTAACCACAGCTTTGAGACAGATCCTCGTAACTCACTGTGTTCTGTGTCAGTTTCACCTCGTGTACTGTGGCTTCCTGGAGGGAAGAGCCAACTTATAGCTGCAGAGGATCTGATGCATCGGGAGAGCGCGGTATAAGGTCAACACGTGCCCTCCGGCTGGCGCCATGATTACTCACCACATGAGTTCATGCGTGTGGAGTGCACAGCCCAGTGCTTGGCACACGGACATGAGGACTGCCAAACAGCGAGTAACTGGATGGGCCTGGAGATCCGCCCCACGCTGCCTGCAGACTGGAGAACACAGCGCACTCTCACGGCAGGTTGAGGGCAGGTGGGTGATCACTGGCATTTGCCAGAGGAACTGAGGGAATTCTGATTTGGCAGCTCCCCTTGCAGAGGGGGCGCGTTTATGTTGGCCTTGCAGGAAGTGCTGGAGTGCATGTAGAAAAACCAGTCTCGCCGCGTGGTGCCCTGGGTGTTGAGCATACAAAGAAAACAACCCAGGGGCCTGCTTCAAGTGCTCCCCTTCACCCCCTGGCGTTCATGTCATCCTTAGCTTATGAGTTTGAGCTCATACCGGCTCTGTCCACTAGGGGTCAAACTTTCATGTACTGAGTCTCTCACCGCAGCACTGTTGCTGGAGTAGGAGGGACAGTCCTTCCTTCTTGGCTGGAGTGAAACTGCTGCCTCCCTGTGTGGATGGCAGCCAACCAGCTGCCTACCCGAATGTGGGGACTAGGGAGGAAGGAAGCCGTTAAAGGGAGCATTTTTTCCTGTCCTGTGTGCTGCTTCCATGGTCAACAGGCGCCGTGACTGGCATTGCCAGCCCAGAGCCCAGGCCCTCAGAGGATGGCTGATCTCGGCTGCCACCTGAGGCAGCAGGCAGACTTGGCCGTGGTGGTTCTGACTGAATTTCTTTTCTGTTTTACTTTTGTGTATGCCATTGCATTCATGAAGCTTCTCGTCCCCTTAAACATCATTGAATTATTTATGAAAATTTTAGTTAATATTTTTGGTCTTTTATACTTGCCAATGTTGAAAAAAATATGCCAGTTCTCTTCCATTTGATGCATGGATTCCATAGGATCCCGTTACTCCCAGAGGCACTTCTATAGATTGTCAAGCTGGTTCTAAGATCTAGCTGGGAGTTCAGAGCACCGAGAATAGCCAATACAACTTTGGGAAAGATGACTTATGCCATTTGATGTTAAATATATATAAACCCACATATAAATGATCAATTGATTTGTGAAAAAATTGCAAAGTTATGCTGGAACATTAGGTTACCCAGTGTTTTATAAAAAATAAACATAGGTCCACATCTCAGAGCATATACAAAAATTAACTCAAAGTACATTTATAGATCTAACTGTGCCACGCCATCACAGCCAAGGGTACGGCAAGCCTGAGGGAGAGCTGGCAAAGGATGAAGAAAAGACAAAGAGAATAAGCTGGGTCTATGTGGATCTTCTGTGTGTGACTGAGGCCTAGAACAGATCCAGATGCAAGCTGGGCCTTTATTTTATAGTCGGAGGTAAACAAAGTAGTGATCAATGTTCTTGTGAATTTCCCTTGTTTTGGCAGCACTTGCTGCACCTCCCACAGCCCATTAGCTACCCAGCAAAGATCTAGGAAGTAGTCAGAAGATCAAGCTTAATTATGCTAAGAGGGCTGTGTCCTCTAAGCTGGGACTTGTTTGCCGTTTTTCCAGCAGGTCAGTCTGAAGCTTAATCTTATAACTGTTCCCTATACCTAGACGTAAAATTAATCCGTAAATCTTCCATAAGGAAATAAGACAAAACATCTGTGAATCTGAGTTAGGCAAAGAATGCTTAGCTAAGATACCAAATGCATAACTAATAAGAGAAAAAACATTACTTGTACTTTATGAAAGTGAAACACTTTCGCTCTGTGAAAGGTTATTAAGAAAATAGCCCTGGCAGGTGTGGCTCCGTTGATTGAGTGTCATTCCATGCACCGAACGGTCGCTGCTTCAATTCCTGGCCAGGGCACATGCCCACATTGTAGGTTTGATCCCTGTTCAGGATGGCCTGTCCATGTTTCCCTCTCATCTCTTTTTCTCACTCTCTCTCTCTCTCTCTCTCTCTCTCTCTCTCACACACACACACACACACACGCACGCACGCACACACAGACACACACACACACACACTCTCTCTTTCCCCTTTCCTCTCTTTCTAAAACTAATAAAAACATACTTTTTAAAATATAAGAAAATAGAGATAAGCTACAATCTGAGAGAAAATATTTGCAAAGAAAATATGTGATAATGATCTTGCATTCAGAACAGATAAAGAAGTCTCAAAACCTAGTAATCTATATAAAAGCCCAGTGACCATTACAGCAGAATGACCAGAATGACTCCTCACTATGATGCGCACTGACCACCAGGAAGCAGATACTCAACGTAAGAGCTGCCCCCTAGTGGTCAGTGCGCTCCCACAACGGGAGTGATGCTCAGCCAGAAGCCGGGCTCACAGCTGGCGAGTGCAGCAGTGGTAGTAGGAGCCTCTCCTGCCTCCACAGCAGCACTAAGGAGTGGCGAGCCAAGTGGTTAGGAGGGAGCAGGCAGGTGGTAAGGAGCAAGGACTCCTGGATTGCAAGAGGGATGTCTGACTACTGGTTTAGATGGGGCCTAAACCAGAAGTCGGAACCCCCAAGGGGTCCCGGATTGGGAGAGGGCACAGGCTGGGTTGAGGGATGCTCTCCGCAGTGCACAAATTTCATGGCATCGGGCCTCTAGTAAAGAAAATAAACAGGCCGAGACTGGTTTGGCTCAGTGTATAGAGCATCGCCCTGCAGACTGAAAAGTCCCAGGTTCGATTCCGGTCTGGGGCATGTACCTTGTTTGCGGGCACATCTCCAGTGTGGGGCGTGCAGGAGGTGGCTGATCAATGTCTCTCTCTCATCGATGTTTCTAACTATCTATCTCTCTCTCTTCCTCTCTGTAAAAAAATCAATAAAATATATTAAAAAAATAAAAATAAAATAAACAGCACCGGGGAAAAGAACTGAACATAATTTCACCACAAAAGACATGTAGATGGCAAATAAGCCCGGAATTGGAAGAGCAGGAACATGGCTGGTGGAAATATAAAAGGCTACAGCCACTTGAGGGAAATAGCAATTTCATAAAAAGTTGAACATGTGCCTATTAACCACTTACATGCTTTATTCCCAGAGGCTTGCACGTGGATGTCCCGAGCAGTTGCATTTGTAATCGCCTCGATCTGGAAACTGGCCAAGGGTCTCTGGACAGGTGAACAGAGTGCGGTGCACCCACACATGGATTCACTATTCAGCAACAGAAAGGGGTGAACTATGGATAGGTGCAATAAATGAGTCTCAAAATAATCATGCTAAGTTAGTGAAGCCACACCAGAAATACCACATGGGTATGATTCTGTTTATAGAAAAGTCCGGAAAATCCAACTCCTTCAGAATGACAACACAGGTCCAAGTTTGCGTGAGGAGGGTGGGTGGGGGCCTGGAGGGCGAAGCGACAGAGGGGCATGAAGGCACTCGGCGATGGACCGTGGTACATTCCCCACCACGGCCCCTGGCTTCAGGGGATGGCCTCAGGGATGTGTACAAGTCAAGACTTATCAAACTGCACATTTAAATGTGTACAATTTATTGTAAATCAAGTATAAAAACCCACAGCTATAAAAACAACACTTCAAGAAGCGAAGTGGTGGCAAACAGAGAAAAAGACAACAATAGCAACAAAACTAACGAGAGACAGACAGGAGAGGGCCCAGGCATCCTCCTCCCTCCTGTGACCCTCCTCCCTCCCTTGCCCCCTCCTCCCTTCCTTGCCCCCTCCTCCCCTCCTCTGCCCCCTCCTCCCTCCCGTGCTCCCTCTTCCTCTCTCCTGTGACAGAAGAAGTCTCTCTTCCCCCCATTTGAGCTATGGGCCTACCCCTGGGACCTTCATCAGAACTGGCTCCTTAGCTTCCTCCCTCCTGTGGCCAATCTTTTCTGTCCTTGGTTATTTCCACCAAGCACAAACGTGTTCTTGCTATCTTTCATTTTAAAAGCAAAATAAAAGCCTTTTTAAATATGTCCCTGTTTGGAGATGGAAGAGGGCATACGGAGGATAAATAGTGATGAAAAAATTAAGTAAAAAAAAGAAATTATAAAGATAATAAATACATGCCTCAAGATACTTCCCTATACACACACAATCACACCAACTCACATACATGCATACTCATACAAACACATTCGCCGTCTCCCAGGACATTCTTTACCCTCTCCCCAACTTTGTGAGTTCAGACATGACTCTGGGCCACACCACTTATTGACCTGCTGACCGGAGGGAGTGGGTGTGAGGCCGCCGCTCACCCAGCATCTGGACGCACACGTCAAACCCTCCATCCCCACAGGCGCAGCCTCTCCCAGGCTTTCACAGGCCTCTCCTGCTCCTGAGTGTCCCGCCTGCAGGGCATTGTGATGCCTGCCTCGCAGCTTCCAGGCGGGTGTGAGACAGGCTGAGCCCTGGTGCTGGGCGCCAGCACCTGCCAGGAAAGCACTAGGCTCAGTCAGTGCCCAGCCACCAGCCTTGGCTCCAGCCGCTCCTCCCTGCAGTTTCTCTCCTCTTGTTCTTGTCAAGGGGCCAGTGTTCCCGGGTGGGATGAGTCAGCACAGCAAGGAGTTCAATCTCTCTGAGCTTGGTTATCTACGACTCTAAACCAAGATTATCGATGCCCAGCCTCTAAAGCCGCAGCCTGGATTCACATGAAAGGCATGATTAGCTCTGGATGCGCTTCCCCTGGTCTGCCTTGTACTCTAATTCCTGGTCAGAGGACTCTTCTCCTGATCTGATTTGAGAAATCCCGGGAGAACCAAGGCTGTTCTCATGGTCTTATAACTCACACTGCGCTGGGCACACATTAGAATGAGTGAGATGGAGTGCGTGTGGGAGCCAGGCCCTTCTTTCCACAGAGAGCTCCCCACCAAAACACACATGCCTTTTCTTCTATGCACCCCAAGACACTTTTCCAAGGAGAAAGAGGGAGGCATGTCCAAAGCCGAGGAGCAAGGAATTAACATCATTCATCGAATGAGATTATAGTCAGGAGACAGCAACTCCCAATTGAACCAAAACAACAGCCCACACTAGACCAGACGCACACTCTATTTCTGACTATGGTCTCCCAGTCCATTATCCCACGGGGTTCAGTGCCAGGAGGGAGCAGAGGGGAGGAGCTGGGGGCCAGGGTGGACCAACAGGCTGTTCTTCCTTCTTTATAACCTGGTCTGCCTGGTTCTGGAGCTCATGGACTGGATGTTCTACTTGTTTTTCCTGGTCTCTCTGGGGTCATAGGAAAGCTGTCGAGCGATTAGTAGAGAAATTGGCATGAGGATGGTTGGATAATGTGACCCCACTCTCCCACTCTGCCACTTTGCCCTTGCAATCCTGTTAGACTCCCGTGTCTAGGTGATCCTTGGACAGGGTCTGGGCTGTCACTCTGGGGGTAAGTTCAGCCAGAGCACAGGGGCTTTGCTCAAGTGTCATCATACCTGAACCCTAGGCAGAGCAGGCTTGATGGAGGAGCTACCCTCTAACTGGCCCTGAGAGATGGCCAGGAGTTTGTTCCCAGGAGAAGGAAGGGCAACATTCCGGGCAGAGGAAGCTACAAGTGTAAAACCTTAGAGGGAAGAGAACCTGGCAAGTTTATCAAACGACAATTATTCTGCCCTGGCTGTGTGGCTAAATGGGTAAAGCTTGTAACTTGAAGGGTCCCAGGTTCAATTCTGGTCAAGGACACGTACCTTGGTTGCAGGCTCCTCCCCAGCCTGGACCCTGATCAGGACTCATGCAGGAGGCAACCAATCAAAGAGTTTCTCTCACATTGATGTTTCTCTCTGTCTTTTCCTCTCTCTTTCACTCTCCCTAAAAATCAATGGGAAAATATCCTCGGGTGAGGATTAACCAAAATATTAAAATTAAAAAAACACAACTATTCCAACACTGGCAGGAGCCATGGCTGGAAGAGCAGAAGGGCTTTCTATGCGAAGCCACTTGCACTTGATTCTACCAACGAGGGAAGACTGCTGAGGAAGAGGCATGATCAGACTCACGTGTTAGTAAGAAAACTCTCATGGGGGTAAATGAGGATTCGGGGAGATTATTTTCTGTTGGCAGACACTTTCCCTGAGCTCCTCCAATAATAGTACTTATTTTATTAATTTTCAGAACTGTGAAAATGGGTGCTTTTGGTGGAAACTTTCATTAGAATATATCTTTTTGTGTTTTTTTTTTCTGCCTTTCAATTTATCATCCAAAAAAGTTTGTTTGGTTGTTTGTTTTTTGTTAATCCTCACTCAAGGACATTTTTTCTATTAATTCGTTAGTTTATTTATTTATGTTTAGAGAGCATGGAAGGGATGGAGGGAGGACAGGGAGACACATCAATTGGTTGCCTCCAGCCCGGGCCCCCACCAGGACTGGGGATCAAACTTGCAACCTAGGCACATGCTCTTGACTGGGAATCTAGCCCATGACCCTTCATTGCTTAGGCCAATGCTCTAAACACTGAGAAACACTGGCCAGGACAAGAAATATTTTAAATAAATTCGTTAGCCAAGGTTCCCCTTGGCAGAAAACATGTATAGCATCCTCTCAGGAAGTTTCATGCTCCAGAGTCTTTCTCATTTATCAGAGATACTCTATCCTTCCTCAAAATGGAAATAAGTCAACTCTTCAGTCCCTTGTAAAACTTAATTGGAGACAAGATTCTGCTATTTTGGAACTGCTGGTAATGATTTTGGGGATGTCGCCCTTAAATTCCTGCAAATTCTTGGGTAAATTTCATCTAGATTTAGTGATTTATTTAATTTAGTTTGACAATTTGATGTAGGAAATCCTGTGTATTCCCAATCCTTTTATAACTAAGACCAATTGGTACATAGATTATCTTTTCTTTTCCACTTAAAATTAACATTGCTTGATGGATGGAATGTGGCAGCTGGGATCCCATTAATCCGTGCCCAATGGAACATGCTGGCATGAACAGTGTTTGAACCTTGACCTCACTGCCATGGGTACCTGGAGTAACTGCTGGCTGGTCCACCGCACAGACATGGAGCAGATCATCAAACAGCCATCAGCTGAGGTTACCAGACAGTCCGATGGGATGGCTCATCTGTTTCTGACCCTCGACTTGACCTCATCGACTACATGGTCACTTCCCAGTTAGAAGTTTCAGGATGCCTGCAGCTTTCAGACTTTATCATACCGATGTGTAGGTAATTTTGTGTGAAATTTTAGATTACATTATAAAGATACATACATGTGAGGTCATATATGTATGCAAATTCATTTCATGTGTTTATTCATTTATTTTATTCACTGAGTCATAAATTGCCATGCACAGAGAATATAAACTCAAACATAACCCTGTCTCTTGAGAGAAATGTAAATTAGGGTGTTCCCCAAGATGTATACGCCCTTTAACAGCTCACTTAATTTTTACTACTTTTTAGGTTTAACTGATTTGACATAATGGGTGAAGCCAAACTAAGCTTTGAATAAAGAAAACTTATCCTAAAATGCCACTAGACTTTTTTTATGGGGATACATAAAAGATAAAGTTTATAGTATGAAACCAGTAACAATAGACAAATTGTAGGCACACAAACACCAAACAAAAGGATTCTTGATGTTTCCGATTCCATTGCTTCGAATTATCAGCAATGCCTGGAGCAGAATGGTCATCAGTTTGAAAATAGGCTTTGACCAAAATAGATTATTTTCCATCTTATAAAGGAACTGTATGTTAATAAACACTGACTTGACAATCATTCAAAGTGCATATACATTTTTGGGGGACACCCTGCATCATGTTGAACTTGATAAAGATATGAATACAGAGAAAAATGTTGCTAAAGAACAATGTCAAATTAGATTAAGGGAGTCCTGGCCAGGTGACTCAGTTGGTTGGAATGCCATCCCATACACCAGAAGGTTGTGGGTTCAATTCCTGGTCAGGGCACATACCCAGGTTGCAGGTTCAATCCATCTGATCAATGTTCTATCCTCCTACACACACACACACACACACACTCTCTCTAGTTATCCCCCTCTTCCTTTCTCTCCTTTCCTCTCTCACATCAATAAACATATCCTTGGCTGAAGATAAAAGAAAAACGGTCAAATTCAGGGGTTGGGAAATATTTCCTAGAGAAAGAAATGTCTGGATTTATTTTAAAGGATCTGAATGTGATTATTTGTTTAAGAAGGTGATAGAACAGAGTGAGAAAGAAAATTACAGTATGTTTTGATAGTGGTCATATTCCCCAAGGTCAGTGAGCAAGGATGAAAAATTCCTAAAGGTACAGAGTAATGAAATTTAGACAAGAATGAAGTTGAGGACATTTACATCTTTGACTTTTCTATGTGAAGTGAGAGACAAGATAATTTGCTAGAAGTGAGGAGTAACGAGACATATCTAAGATCTAAGAAGAGAGGAATGCATGTTACATATGTTGTTGAGGAACCTTCAGAGCCTGAAGCATGGATAGGTCAAGGGATTCCTGGGTGCTGGGGAGAGAGCGTGGGGCCCAGAGTGCTGTGTGGACCCTTAAATACCTGATGCTAAAGTAGCTTAGAGTACTGGGAGAGGACTGGGAGAGGAACAGGGATCAGGAAAGGAACCTCAGTCAGATGCTAAAGGATAGCGTGTCCTGGAGGCAGAGAGTCATGTCTGAGAAAGGGAGAAAGGACTGGAAGTGCATTCTCTCTTGTCAAGAGAAACAATGCAGATGGACCAGGACCAAGAAACAACCAAAGTCAATCCTCGCCCTCCTCCTGGTCCCGGGAGAGGAAGGGATTGAGAAAAGGGTGCACTCAGGGGATAAGAGGTGGAAGTTCTGTATCAAAAGAAAGTCAGATGTGCTCTAAGGTTGAAGAATGTACATCAAGAAAATCGGATTGTCATCCATGTCCAGCCATGAGAAGGGTGACGATGCTACCCCCAGCCAGGAGAAGCATCGGTTGGTACAAAGAGACCCAGAGATGATGCTGGCCTACTACCATCTCTAGATCATTTACCATCTCATGACAGTAAATGAAGACATTGAAACATCTCCTGTAAATATGAGCTCAAGGATGTAAAGTAAATGCAAACCCACTGAGTAGATGAATAGAAGACACTAGAAAGAACCAAATGGAACTTCTAGAGATGAAAAATGAAGTGTCAAAATAGAACCAAGTTCCATTTGGTTCTTTCTAGTGTCTTGTATTCATCTACTCAGTGGGTTTGCATTTCCTTTACATCCTTGAGCTCATATTTACAGGAGATGTTTCAATGTCCTCATTTACTGTCATGTAACTGGTGGGATTAAGAGTTGGTTACACCCTAGGGCCCAACAAGACAGAGATGGAATTCGAGGAGAAGACAGACACAGGACAAGAGCTTATCCTGAGGGTGTGGAGGGAGGTGGCCATCCATTTACTTCTCTGTAAG
>PVJN01023520.1:0-32205 GCA_004026805.1 Lasiurus borealis | reverse complement strand
TGGGGGGGGCTGCCCTGAGGCATAGATCGCGGAGCACGGGCAGAGGGACAGGGTGGGTCATCCCCATAGAAAGCACCGCAGGCCTAAGAGTGAGGGAGGAAAAGGTGGGAGGAAAGAACAGCGCAGAACAACTCGGCTACCTTTCCTCCTGCTGCCCCGTCTCTCAGTCCGCCTTGAACTTGGTTCTTCCTACCCGCCTCCTTTCATCCCAAGAGTTATCCCTCTTCCCTCCGTCTAGTCCAGCTTCCTGCTGCAAGCACACGGATGGCATCCTTATCCTGGCCTGTTGTGACTACACACACACACACACACACACACCGCTCCCCATCCCGTGACCGCCCAACCAGGCATTTTGCTCTAGAGCCTTTGGAGTTGAAAAGAAATGAAGGTCAAGCTCCAGAGAGTTAGCCCCAATGGAAAGCTTGCTTCTCTAGATAACTTTGTGCTTCAGCTTTCTAAAAACTCCAAGCTTTTCCCCTTTTATCTCCCTGGACAATTAGATAAGGGCAGTAAAAGATCAGAGGCACCGAGAGAGAGAGACGCTCAAGGTTGTAAAGCCTCAGGCCGCCTTTATCTCTAACCCTTTTCCTGGAAGCCCCAAGGTCAGAGAGGTCTCGTGAGCTTTGGCCAGCGCTACCACTTCTCTCAGCGTTTGCTTTTGGGACCGTGGATGCCTCCCTGGTAGAACCGTAGAAGGCTTGTGATAGGCAGCGCGAGGCAAACGCCCGGCATCAGTGGGAACTTGTGCCACACTGTGTTGTTTCTCAGCTGGTCCCGACCTTCTCACACTTGGCGGGAATGCAATAGAAGGATCAGGTTTTACAATTTTTTTCCTTTTTACAATATTGACTGAGGGGAAGCAACGTGCTTGAATCCAGGAAATCAGAAAGCTATTTCCAATACTTAATATTAGTTAACTAGAGGCCTGGTGCATGAAATTCATGCACAGTGGCGGGGGGTGGGGGGTGTCCTTCAGCCCAGCCTGCTCCCTCTCCAATCTGGGACCCTTTGAGGAATGTCCGATTACCTGTTCAAGCCTGATCCAGGTAGGATCGGGTCTAAACAGGCAGTCAGACATTCCTCTCACAATCCAGAACTGCTGGCTCCCAGCTGCCCACCTGCCTGCCTTCCTGATTGCCCCTAACCACTTCTGCCTGCCAGCCTGATCACCCCCTAATCACTCCCCTGCCAACCTGATGGATGCTTAACTGCTCCCCTGCCAGCCTGTTTGCCCCTAACTGCCACCCCCCTTGTGGGCCTGGTCACTCCTAACTGCCCTCCTTTGCCAGCCTGGTCACCCCCAACTGCCCTCCCTTGCAGGCCTGGTCCCTCCCAACTGCCCTTCCCTGCTGGCTATCTTGTGGTGACCATCTGGTGTACACCTTGGGGCAGGATCTTTTGACCACATGGGGGCAGTCACCTTGTTTGTTGGAGTGATAGTCAATCTGCATATTACTCTTTTATTAGATAGGATAGAAGCCTGGTGCACAGGTGGGGGCCAGCTGCTTTGCCCTGAACGGTGTCCCAGATCAGGGTGGGGGTTCCCTTGGGGCGTGGGGTGGCCTGGGCGAGGTGCCTGTGATGGTTTGCAGGCCTGCCACGCCCCCCGGTTACCCCAGGGGAGGCCCTGGTATCTGGGATTATTTATCTTCGACAATTGAAACTTTGTAGCCTGGAGCGGAGCCACACTTTCTGCTTGCTCTGTGGCTGCAGCCAGTGAAACTTTGTAGTCTTAAGCAGAGGCCTGGGCCAGCCAGGGTTTGCAGAAAGCTTGGCTTCCTCTGTCACTGGGGAAAACTCAAGCCTCCATCCTGCTCTCTCTGTGGCCGTAGCCATCTTGGTTGGGTTAATTTGCATACTTGCTCCTGATTGGCTGGTGGGCACAGCTTGTGGGTGTAGCAGAGGTACAATTTGCTTATTATTCTTTTATTCGATAAGATATTTTAACTCCTGGTCTTAACTAGGCTGTAGTGCTTCACTAAGTTGATGAAGTGTATTTGTGTTTTTAATAAGCTTTATTGCTTTTTCTTTCCACACAGAACATGTACAGATAGTCGATTAATTTTTGGTTGACCTATTACAAAAAAATGTAGAAATGTATATAAAGAAGAAAATTTAAATTGCCCTTAATCTCACTATCCACAGGTAACAAATGTTAACTTTTTTTTTAATGTTAACATTTTGATGTTTGTCTGTCCGAACTTGGATCCGTAAATGTGCATGTATACTCGTACATTCCCATGTATCCTCAATGCATGTTTTTGCAAAAATGAAGTCTTGCTATATATGTGTTATTTTTTTTGTAGATGGCCTTTTTCTATTTATGTACTTCTATCTCTTTCCACATTAATAAATACATGTCTTTACCAATATTTTTAATGTATTTTATTGTGCAGATTTATAATTATATTTGTAATCTATTAATGGTATCATTCTGGTTGTATCTAAATTTTCTCTATTATAAATAACCCAGTGAGGAATTTCCTCATAAATAATCATTTCTTTGTTTAGGATAAGAGCCTCTTGGATGTGAGATTGCTGAGTCAAAAGGCATGTCCTCCTTCAGGGCTTTTGAAATGTACTGCCCTCAGAATTTCCTCCAGAAATTATCCATCAATTACACTCTCATCATACCCCTTCCTTCACTGCCCGGTCGCCCCTAGATATTACCCTTTTATCCAGTAAATACTTATTGAATGCCAAGCTCTTACTAATGTAGGTGCTGAGGATACAGCTATGGACAAACCAAGTTCCTGCCCTCCTGGAGATTTCATCCTAGTCCCAGCGAGACAACCAGTTAACCACATACATGTAACACTGGGTTATACACAGAGTGCTAGGAAGAAAAATAAGGCCTTTTCATCTTTGCTGATTTCATAGCCAGATTCTGTGAGCTATCATGGTTTTAATTTTTTTCCTTTGGTTGTGATCCACGCTTTCAATAAATATGTTCTCAAGGGAAAAGACCAGCCATACACAAATAAGTGAACAGTATCATAGTAACTTGGGTAGGATTTAGTACAATTTTCAAAGAATGCCTCTCTGAAGAGTTAACAGTTGATCGGAGACCATAATGACAGAAGAGATTTGTTATGAGAAGATCTAGGGGAATAAGTTAGGAGCAAAGGGTGCAGCAAAAATCAAGGCTTGGGCCCAAACTGGTTTGGCTCAGTGGATAGAGCCTCGGTCTGCAGACTGAAGGGTCCCAGGTTTGATTCCAGTCAAGGGCATGTACCTTGGTTGCGGGCACATCCCCAGTAGGGGTGGGGTGTGTGCAGGAGGCGGCTGATCAATGCCTCTCTCTCATCGATGTTTCTGACTCTCTAATCCTCTCCCTCCACCTGTGTAAAAATCAATAAAATATATTAAAAAAAAAAATCAAGGCTTGGAGCCCAGCTGGTGTGGCTCAGTGGTTGAGCGTTTGACCTACTGTTCTGAAGGTGTCAGGACGCCGGTGGGTTAGCCAGCTGGAGATGCCAGGAGTGATGTTGGTACTGAGTTTACAGGCCAGGAGGAAGTCCTCACTAGGGACACAGATTTGTTGTCGTTAGCACCTCACGTAGATTGTCGGGATCTGGATGTGATCATCTAGGCTGAGAGGCTACAACAAGAAGAACATCCGGGGCCCAGGCCTAGGCCCTCAGTGCCTCGCCCAGGTGAAGGCAAGGGGTGAAAGAGCAGCTAGTGAGGCTGGAGATCAGAGTGTGCTCAAGCAGGTGGCCTTTGTCTGGCCTGTTGGGATGTAAATATTACGTACATATTAGATTCATTATGGGTTGAATTGGGTCCTCCAAAGAGATATGTTGAAGTCCTAACTTCTCACTACAGAATGTGGCCTTATTTGGAAACTAGAGGCCCGGTGCATGCCATTCATGCACTGGAGGAAGAGGGGGGAGAATGGACCTGCACCCTCTCACGGTTGAGACCCCTTAGGGGATGTCCATTGCATGAAGAGCAGGTCTAAGCTGGCAGGCAGACAGCCCCTGAGGGTCCTTAGCAAGGTCCTTAGTGCTGCCACAGGCGCTCCAGCTGTGAGCCCAGCTTCTGGCTGAGCGGCACTCCCCCTGTGGGAGTGCACTGACCAAAAGGGGACAGCTCCTGCATTGAGCATCGGCACCCCCACCCTCCCAGTGGTCAGTGTGCATCATAGCAACCAGTTGTTCCAGCGTTTGATCAATTTGCATATTAGGCTTTTATTATATAGGATAGAGACCTTACAGATGTAATGTTCTGACTGCACTGAACCCCAGTTTTGAGCGAGACCCCAGGGGCCCAGAATAATACAGTTCCCTGGAGTGCATGGAAACTCAGGGGAGCCACGAAAGGCAGAGGTCTGGAGGTGCGTGTGTGAGTGCGTGCAGAGAGGGCTGCAGTGATTACTGAGAGACACTGAGACCCAGGAGCCTCATAGGGCAGGGCTGACGGGAAGCCAAAGATGTTTGCTCAGCCCTGAGACTGCCCCATCCAAGCCAAGCACAGAGGCTTTTGCAATTTTGCAAGTCCTGTCTCATAAGGATGTCTCCAGCACAGTTCTCCCAGCATAGACACAGCTGATCCTCACAGCCAATTGGCCTGGAGGTCAATTCCTTCTAGTGATACCAACAACAATCAAGACTTAACTACAGCCGAGACTGGTTTGGCTCAGTGGATAGAGCGTCGGCTTGTGGACTGAAAGGTCCCAGGTTCGATTCCGGTCGGGGGCATGTATCCTGGTTGCGGGCACATCTCCACTGTGGGGCGTGCAGGAGGCAGCTGATCGATGTCTCTCTCTCATCGATGTTTCTGACTTTCTCTCTCTCTCCCTTCCTCTCTGTAAAAAATCAATAAAATATATTTTAAAAAAAGAGACTTAACTACAACAGGCTGTACACACAGTCCACAAAGGGGTGCACCAAGAGGTCTACCTCAGGTAACTGGAGAGGCAGAGCTATTGGGCCATATAGGACACCTAGCACACAAAGCTACTCTCCCAACTCAGGGAAAGCAGTGAAAATGTGGAGACAAAGAAACAGATCACAAACGAAAGAATTGGAGGAAAGCAAATGACTGGATATAGAGTTCAAAACCACAGTTATAAGGTTTTTCAAGAATTTCCTAGAAAAGGTCCATAAATTTAATGAGACCCTTGAGGATATGAAAAGGGACCAACTAGAAATTAAACATACACTGACTGAGATAAAAAATGTTATACAGAGACCTAACAGCAGACTAGAGGAATGCAAGAATCAAATCAAAGATTTGAAATACAAAGAAGCAGAAAACACTCAACTGGAAAAGCAAAAAGAAAAAAAGATTCCAAAAAGTTGAAGATAGTGTAATGAGCCTCTGAGACAACTGCAGGCCTAGCAATATCAGAATTATGGGGGTGCCAGAGAAGAGAGAGAGCAAGATACTGAAAACCTATTTGAAGATATAATGACTGAAAACTTCCCCCTCCTGGTGAAAAAAATACACTTAAAAGTCCAGGAAGCGCACAGAACCCCAAACCAAAGGAATCCAAAGAGGGCCACACCAAGACACATCATAATTAAAATGCCAAGAGCAAAAGACAAAGAGAATATTAAAAGCAGCAAGGGAAAAACAGTCAATTACCTACAAGGGTGCACCCATACGATTGTCAGCTGATTTCTCAACAGAAACTATGCAGACCAGACAGGAGTGGCAAGAAATATTCAAAGTGATGAATAGCAAGAACCTACAACCAAGAATAATCTATCCAGCAAAGCTATCATTCAGAATTGAAGGGCAGATAAAGAGCTTTACAGAGAAGAAAAAGCTAAAAGAGTTCATCAACACCAAACCAGTTTTATATGAAATGCTGAAAGGTGCTCTTTAAGAAGAGGAAGAAGAAGAAAAAGGTAAAGATAAAAATTATGAACTACAAACACATCTATCAACAAGTGAATCGAAAAATCAAGTGAATAAAAAATCTGATAGAATAAACTGGTGAATATAATAGAATCAGGGGCATAGAAAGGGAATGGACTGTCAATTCTCAGGGGAAAAGGGGAGCAGGGAGTGCAGGAAGAGACGGAACAAAAATCGTGCACTTATGGATGAGGACAATGGTGGGGGAAGGAAGGGGCAGAGGGTGGGGTGGGAGCCCCATGTGGACACAAGATAATGCTTGAGGTTGCCCCAGAGACTCCTTACACTATCTTCAAATTTTTAGATTCTTTTTTTTTTTTTTTACTTTTCCAGTTGAGTGTTTTCTGCTTCTTTGTATTTCAAATCTTTGACGTGATTCTTGCGGTGATTCCATACCAGACATAAAATTCCCTCAGCTGTGCAACCACCACCATCTACTTTAATAAAATTTTCTTTTCTCCAAAAGGAAGTCTTGTATCCTCTAAGGGTTTTCTGGTATTTTTCTTTAAAGTACATAATCATGTATTTTGAAAAATAGATTTATCCCGTTTTTACCCCAAATTATAAAAATTATAAGCAGAAAAAAATTCAGGACCCACCTCTGTTCATTCCCACTCTCCTGAGATAACTAACAGTTTTGTGTATTGTTCCAGAACTTTTTTCTGTGCATACATAAAAATATATAAATGTCTAATTATTTTCCCAACGGAATCATACTTTTAAAAAACCATTTAATATATTTTTGTCGTTTGAAAAATATTAGGCCTGGTCAGTGTGGCTCCGTGGTTGAGTGTCAGCCTTTGGACGGGAAGGTCATGGTTCGATTCCTGGTCAGGGCACATGCCCAAGTTGTGGACTCGATCCCCAGTGTGGGACAATGGTTCTCTTCTCATTGATGTTTCTGCCTCTCTCTCCCTTCCTTGTTGAAGTCAATTAGACAATAAATAATAGTAATTTATAAATAATATTAGTATCATTTCTACTGTTGTCCATTTTCCTCACAATGTTATTCCCAGTGCATAACATGGTGCCTGACACAAATATTCATTCAATGCATATTTTATCAGTTGCTTCTTATCTAATACTAGAGGTTCAGTGTACTCCCTCCCTTCCCTGGTCGCCTGCTGCCGCAGCTACTGCCACCAGCCAGGGCCACCCTGCCTTCCTCTGGCTGCCCCACCCCCTGGTCAAACACCCCATGAACTCCCAGTCAAGGGGCAGTTTGCATACTATGCTTTCATTATATAGTGGTACCTCGAGATACGAGTGCCCTAACATACGAGATTTTTGAGATACGAGCTGTGGAGCGAGCGATTTTTGCTTTGAAATACGAGCAACATTTGAGATAGGAGTCATCGCGCGGATCGGCCGGCTGCACACGACCCACCAGTTTACTGCGACTCAAGCGTCTCATAGTTTCCCATGCCTCAAGGTTACAGAACGAATTAAACTCGTATCTCGGGGTACCACCGTATAGGATTAACAAAAACTCCTTAATCAGTCTCTCATTGAGTTTAATTTTTCTTTTGTGTTTCAGATTATGATGTGAGAACTCTTCATAAAAATATGTCTGTAGGATAGTTTCTTACAGTGGAATTTTGGAATTAAAGTCTAATGTGTATAATTTTAATATATGCCACTGTTATGGACATACTGTTATTCTTTGTGGGATCCTTTGAAATTTTGTTTAGATTTATAGATTAATTAGAGGAGAAACAATACTTTTTAAGTTTTAAATGTTTTGTTTTAATAGTCATATGAATAGACAATCTGAATAGACCTATATCTATTAAAGAAATTTAATCATAATTAATAACTTTCAGTATCAGAAACACCTGGTCCTTGCCGAAACTGGTTTGGCTCAGTGGATAGAGCATTGGCCTACAGACTGAAGGGTCTCAGGTTCGATTCCGGTCAAGGGCATGTGCCCTGGTTGCGGGTGCATCCCCAGTGTGGGGTGTGCAGGAGGCAGCTAATTGATGTCTATCCCTCATTGATGTTTCTAACTCTCTATCCCTCTCCCTTCGTCTCTGTAGAAAATCAATAAAATATATTTTTTAAAAAAAGAAAGAAAGCACCTGGCCCAGGTGTATTCTACTAAACATTTTTATTTTTCCATTGATTTTTATTTATTTATATACATATATACATATATCTGATGTTAATACAGCCACACTGGCTTTCTGTCGGTTGGTTTTTCCTTGTAGCTTCGCCCATGTTTTTACATTTATGTATTAATTCTAGCTTTTATTAGGTTGGCTTATTAGAGTATCTAGTTAGTCCTTTTGATCAGAAATGGAACTTTAAAAAAAAATACTGCAGTGATTTGCTAATATTTTAGAGAGGATAGTGGCATTTCTATTCATGAGTGAGATGGTGAGTAATTAGGGTGACATTACTTATTATACACACTGATTCGCTTTTGAGAGTGAAAGGCAGTGCTGATAATAATTACCCCAGGACAACAGACACAAACCCAGACCATCCGGGGCAAATAAGGAGCACCTTTCAATTTTCCTTTTCTTTTGATCGCATTTTGTTGTATGATGTGAGGTTTGCAAAGTGAAACAGGAGGCTGATGTGCCTTTTTACAATGATGTTGAATAGGAAAAATTACTTAATATCTGTTCCTCTAGTTTTATAGAATTCGTGTCTTAAAAACTGTCTGAACACAAGAAGTAGGTAAGAGTGACTAACTGATCCCCAGGAGTGTGACTGGGCTCAGAAAGAAATTGTTTGCCTTCTACCTTTTGTGCTGTTTTCCATTTTTAAAGCCTCTCTCTATAAGGGTTGCATGTTTGTCTCTACTAGTTAGCTGTGTGATCCTCAGGTAAGTGACTCATGTCTCTGAATTTCCACTTCCCCTCTGCACAGTGGAGGTGACAACGCTAACCTAACAGGGTCATTGTGAAAATTAAAGCACATGTCTTAGCCCGTAGTAGAGTGTCTTACATTAGCGTCTCTTTCGGTAGCTGACCTTCTTAGAGAAGGCTGAGCCTCCCTGTTGACCCTCTGTCCTCTCACCCCCCTTCCGCAGGACTTCATTGACTTAACCAGGGAGACCAGGCCGAGGCCGAAGGACCGCAGTGCCATCTGTGTGATCGACCTGACCCGGACGGAGGAGGAAAGCAGACCTATCGCCACCTTTGACTTGACCCTAGAACCCGTTGCTCCTTCCCAGAAGGAGCCCACCAGTCTGCAAACATGCGCCGGGCTCTCCGGCAAAGAGGCCGTGGAGGGGCAGCTGGGCAGGAGCGCCTGGCCTGTGGCCCGGAGGATCATTAACAGCGATCCGGTGGATTTGGACCTTTTGGAGGAAACCGCCTTCAGAGGCTCCCGACCCCCTGCATCCATCGGGGGGGACTCGGTTTATCCAGCACAGCCGAACTGCAGCTCGGCCGCCTTCAAAGATGACCTGAGCTTCCTGTCCGGCCTGGAGCTGTCTTCAGATGTCCGCCCCCTCTCCTCCCTGAGCAATAACGCGAACAGCAGCAATCAGCGGCTGCCCTTGCCGTGCCCACAGCAAGATGTCCCGTGCCCACCACAAGCCTTGCCGTGCCCTCTGCAATCCTTGCCATGTCCACCGCGAGCCTCCTCCTGCCCACCGCGAGCCTTGTCGTGCCCTTCACAACCTGCGCAGTGCCAACTACAGGCCTTGCCTGACCTGCCTCAAGAAATGCCATGCCTTGAGAACATGGCATGCCCTCCGCAGAACGCAACAAGCCCGCCTCGGGACTCGTGGCACCCTCCCCCCTTAACATGCGCGCCTCAGGATTCCTGGCACCCTCCGCACTTACCGTGCCCACCTCAGGACTCGTGGCACCCTCCGCACTTACCGTGCCCACCTCAGGACTCCCCGTGGCATCCTCCGCACTCACCAAGCCGACCTCACAACTCATCCTGGCATCCTCCACACTCACCCAGCCCATCTCAAGGCTCACTCTGCCCGTCTCAAGACTCTCTGGGCCTACCTCCCGGTGTGCCCGGCCCACCTCAAAACACATCCTATCCACCAGAAGTGGCACACCTTCAAGACATGCCACAGTCACTGGAGGGTATGCCACAGCCGTCAGAAGTGCCACAGTCCTCGGGAGACGCGTCACAGTCATTGCGAGATGTTGCACACACGTCACAGTCATTGCGAGATGTTGCACGGTCACCAATAGATGCCCCACAGACACCAAGCTATGCTCCACAATCACCAAGAGATACACCGCGGTCACCAAGAGATATACCGCGGTCACCAAGAGACACACTGCCGTCACCAAGAGATATACCGCGGTCACCAAGAGACACACCGCGGTCACCAAGAGACACACTGCCGTCACCGAGAGATATACTGCGGTCACCGAGAGATACACTGCCATCACCAAGAGAAGCACCGCAGACACCAAGCTACATACCGCAGTCACCCAGAGATACCATGCGGTCCCCGAGAGATATCCCGCGATCACCAAGAGAGACACTGCGGTCACCGAGAGATGCCCCGCAGACACCAAGCTATGTACCGCAATCACCGAGAGATACACTCTGGTCACCGAGAGATGCACCACGGTCACCGAGAAGTACACCGCAGTCGCCGACAGGCGTGCCACAGTCACCTAGAGATGTGCCCTGGTCACCCAGATGTGCCCCGCAGTCACCAAGAGATACACTGCAGTCACCAAGAGGTGCACCCCCGTCACCAAGAGGCATGCCACAGTTAACAAGGTGTGTGCCACCGTCCACTGGAGAAGCCTCACCTTTCCCAGATGTGCTGCGTTCACCTGGAGAGATGCCAAACTTGCTAGGAGACAGGCCTGACTCTACCCCAAATGATGTACGGAACCATGACCCTCCTATGGATGCCTCCGGTCCATCTTCTCCCAGCTGCTCTCTCAGCCCCCAGTCTCCGCAGTCTAAAACTTCCTTAGAGAAAATTCCCTGGCTCTCCGTCACAGACACTCCAGCCAAAAAGGAGATACCAACATCAGAGCCTGCCAACCCCGGGTCTGCCCACATACAAGCACGAAAACCAGCAGGCGTGTTGTACAACAGACCATGCCTGCATAGACTGAAGTACTTCTTACGACCTCCAGTGCATCACCTCTTCTTCCAGACACTAATCCCCGATAAAGATGTGAGAGAGGTGAGCTAACCTGTCTTCCCCCAGGGCTCAGATGCCCTCTGAACAGGCCTAGCATATGGTTAGTATGCTAGCAGGAATCCAAGCATGAGAGAACATGCCCAATATGAACTTGACTTTTTTTATCTTTCTCTTGTTTGTGAAAACATTTAACGTATTGCCAGACGTTTGGCAACATTTAACACTGGTAGGTCTTGATCTGGCATCTGGGAGGGTTCTGGAATCTGGAGAAGGAGCTCTGAATAGATTAAATAAGAGTCCAGAGATAAAATATACTTTTGAAAGGCATTTAGGGGAGGCTGAGGAATCTGGCTGAAGAAACCAAGTTCTTGTCTCAGGACCCCTTGCTTTTTATTAACACAAATTGTCCTGAGGCAAAGTGGAGATATACACTTCAAAGGGTAGGGTTTCGTACACAAGCATTGTCAGATTGAGGAATTGCCTTTGGCTTTTCAGGTGTTTGGCCAACAGGAGGCAATAACATGTAGATTAAGATGCCCTGAGCTCTCTGACAGCAAACATTCAATTTAATGTATCCCTTTCATGTTTGGGGATATGTCTTCAGCCATTCCCAACAGGCGATAACATATATGACTCAGCCCTTGTTGAGTCCCCAAGTTCCATCAACCTTTTGATGAAACTCTTGCAATTATGACATGCTGGAATTGGCTTCTGGCAATATCTGACAAATGCTTATTTTCTAAATCTCAGTTTTTTTAAATCTATAATGTAGGAATATATGTACTTTTTTTTTTTTTAAATGTATTTTTATTGATTTCAGAAAGGAAGGGGGAGAGAGATAGAAACATCAATGATGAGAGAGAATCACTGATCAGCTGTCTCCTGCATGCCCCTTACTGGGGATTGAGCTCACATTCTGGGCATATGCCCTTGACCGGCATTGAACCTGGACAGTTCAGTCTGCAGGCCAATGCTTAATCCACTGAGCCAAACCAGCCAAGGCAATAATATGTATTTCTTAAGGTTGTTGTGAAAAGTGAGGATAAGTTCAATGTACAAAAATTGTTTTATAATTATTGCTGTTATTCCTATATCAAACTTCTTAATGTTGGTTTTTCTTCTGGTTATGAATGTAATATGTGTCCATTATGGAAAAATTGAAAATACAAAAGAGTATATATAGAAAAAAATCATCTATAATTCCACTACCCAGATAATAGAAACCACTTTTCACATTTTTCTCTCCCAGACTTTATATACATACTTCTTCGGGCGAGAAAGCAACTTAATATTTACTAGCAACTCAAAAAGAGAGAGAGAGAGCGAGAGAGAGCGCATGCGCACGCAAAATGGCATCTTTGCCTAACAGTAAAACATAATTTAAAATATATTTCTTTCTCTATTTCAGTACCTGATAAATTATTATAACTACCCCTAACTATCTTATCACCCTCATCCCAAAATCAGCTTCGGCTCGCTCTTGACTCTTTTGTGCTTTTCTTTCTATGCTATATTTTAACACAGATGAAGTCCTGTCATATGTAGAATACTGAATTCTTATTTTTTAACTTAATATAAGCATTTTCCCATGTCATTGAACATTTTTAGAGAAGGCCTTCCAGTATTTTTTTTTTTTTAATTATGACTATTTCAAATGCATGGACAACTCTGCTTTCTTCAACCTGTTCCAGAACCTCGTGTTCGTAAGTCTGAAGAAACCCATCCTGATTGGTTTCTCTCTATCTCTACAGAACAAGGGTCAGAAGTTAGAGCCCATCCCCCACCGGAGACTCCGAATGGTGACCAACACCATTGAAGAGAACTTTCCGCTGGGGACGGTGCAGTTTCTGATGGACTTCGTGTCACCGCAGCATTACCCACCCAGAGAAATTGTGGCGCACATCATCCAGAAGATCCTGCTCAGCGGCTCTGAGACCGCGGACGTGCTGAAGGAGGCCTACATGCTGCTCATGAAAATTCAACAGTACGAACCGCAGACCGGGCAGACCCTCTAGGGCAGTGGTTCTCCACCTTCCTAAGGCCGAGACCCTTGCATACAGTTCCTCATGGGGTGGTGACCCCCAACCATGAAATGTTGCTACTGTGATGCATCGTGATGTAAATATCTGCATTTTCCGATGGTCTTAGGCGACCCCTGTGAAAGGATCGTTCAACGATCGCGACCCACAGGTTGAGAACCACTGCTCTAGGGAGCCTGGCCTGGGGCCGAGCTTTTCCTGGCCGAGGCTCTATTCAGCCAGCCGTGAGAGAGGGTGACTTACTTCTTGGGGTCACTAGTTGACACACTAGTGTTCCTTGGATGACTAGTTGACAGGAAAGCCAATCCGAACTGGCGGTCTCAGATAGTAAAAGAGCATGTAGTGATGCAGGTTACTAGAAATGTAGGAATAAAACGACTTAATTCAGTCTAACGCAGTGATAAGGACGCATTCTCTAGCTCTGCTTTGCTCCTGTTCTCGGGCTTCATGTGGGAGCCTTGTCAGCCTCTAGCTTTCGTGATACTCTGAGAGGGCGAGCGAATCGGCTTCCTTTAAAAGCACACAAAGTTCTGAAATTGAATCTTAGAGGCTTTACTTGCATAACCTCAGACATGAGCCCCTCTGTGAGACCATCACTGCACTGAGGGGTAGAATATAACGGGATCCATAGGCTTCATTCCAGGGTCCTGGGGGTAAAGGCAGTGGGCTAACAAAGGTGATTTCCTCAAGGCAGAATCGGGTCACTAATGCTTTCCAAAAGGGAAATGCATACGGGTGGCAAAAAAAGAAAAAGAAATTCTACCTTCAGGTGCCATGGTATTGTATAGAAGGGAGGTGGGCAGAGTGCTCAGGATAAGAGGAGGCTTCTGGCTTCTATCACCTGATCCCAGCCCTCGTCCCACGAAGCTCTCCGGGATGCTAACTGCACACCCCTTGACTTTCAGGCTCCATCCAGCGAATGCTAAGACGGTGGAGTGGGACTGGAAGCTGCTCACATACGTCATGGAGGAAGAGGTAACGGACAGTTCGGAGCGGGTACCTTTGGCAGAGGAAATTTTCACTACAAATAAGAGTAACAACAATCTGATCGTCAAGTCTTTGCCATTATTTCCTTTATACTCTCCTCCCCATCAGGTAATTCCTACCGACATGGTATGTGCTGTCTTCTCGTTCAAGATTGAGGACATTCGCTTATCCCTCTCTTTCTTGAGCTCCCCTGAGAAATAATCGTACAAGACTAGGGAAAGTGGTAAATGCATGACAATGAAAATAAGGAGGACATTAGCTCTGAATGAAGATGGGAAGATATAGGAAGTGTAAGCGTGATGATGGATGAAGCGAGGCAGGGAAACCGTAGGCCAGGGGCCCTGTGGGAAGGGCTGCAGCCAAGGAGGGAAAAAACCTGAATGCATGGCCAGTGGACACAGACCACAATGTGGGGAGGGCCTGAGGGAGGGGGGAGGGTCCGAGAGGAAGGCAAATGGAGAAATTGGGGACATGTGTAATGTCAACAGTTAAAAATAATAATACTGAGAAACCAAGATGGCGGCATAAGCGAACACCTAAACTGCTGCCTCACACAACAATTTCAAAACTACAGCTGAAAGACAGAATGGACATCATCCAGAACCACAGGAAAGCTGGCAGAGTAGAAATTCTACAACTAAAAGGAAAAGAAAGGGGTTCACAGAGACTCAGAGGAGCTGCAAAAAGCTGAGGTATGGAGACATGTGCGTGGAGAGGACGGGCGGTGGAGGGCCTGGCTGGCTTCCTCTAGTGGGAGTGAGATGGAAACTCCTGATTGTACTGAACCCCAGTTCTGACTGCACTGAACCCCAGTTTCAGGCGAGACTCATACTGTCAGGAAAAGGAAGGAGTGCATGGAAACTCAGGGGAGCCGTGAAAGGCAGAGGCCTGGAGGTGTGCGGCGAATACGCACAGAGGGGACTGCAGTGATTACTGAGGGACACTGAGACCCAGGAGCCTCAGAGGGCAGGGCTGACAGGAAGCCAAAGATGTCTGCTCGGCCCTGAGACTCCACCCCATCCAAGCTGATCACAGAGGCTTTGGAATTTTGCAAGTCTTGTCTCATAAGGCTATCTCTGGCACAAGTTCTAGCGTAAACACAGCTGATCCTCACAGCCAATTGTCCTGAAGGTCAATTCCCTCCCAGTGATACCAACAACAATCAAGACTTAACTACAACAGGCTGTACACACAGTCCACAAAGGGGTGCACCAAGAGAGTCCATCTCAGGTAACTGGGGAGGCGGAGCTACTGGGTCATATAGAACACAAAGCTATTCTACCAACTCAGGGAAGCAGCAAAAATGTGGAGACAAAGGAACAGATCACAAACGAAAGAAATGGAGGAAAACAAATGACTGGATATAGAGTTCAAAACTACGTTTATAAGGTTTTTCAAGAATTTCCTGGGAAAAGATCAATAAATTTAGCAAGACCCTTGAGGATATGAAAAAGGGACCAACTAGAAATTAAACATACACTGACTGAAATAAAAAAATATTATACAGAGACCTAATAGCAGACTAGAGGAACGCAAGAATCAAGTCAAAGATTTGAAACACAAAGAAGCAGAAAACACTCAATTGGAAAAGCAAAAAGAAAAAAGAATCCAAAAATGTGAAGATAGTGTAAGGAGCCTCAGGGACAACTTGAAGCATACCAACATCAGAATTATGGGGGTGCCAGAGAAGAGAGAGAGCAAGATACTGAAGAAATAATGACTGAAAACTTCCCCCACCTGGTGAAAGAAATAGACTTACAAGTCCAGGAAGCACACAGAACCCCAAACAAGGAATCCAAAGAGGACCACACCAAAACACATCATAATTAAAATGCCAAGAGCAAAAGACTGAGAATGTTAAAGTAGCAAGAGAAAAACAGTCAGTTACCTACAAGGGAGCACCCATACGATTGTCAGCTGATTTCTCAACAGAAACGATGCAGGCCAGATGGGAGTGGCAAGAAATATTCAAAGTTATGGATAGCAAGAACCTACAACCAAGATTACCCAGCACAGCTATTATTCAGAATTAAAGGTCAGATAAAGAGCTTCACAGATAAGAAAAAGCTAAAGGAGTTCATCACCACCAAACCAGTATTATATGAAATGCTGAAAGGTATTCTCTAAGAAGAGGAAGAAGAAAAAATAATGATAAAAATTATGAACAACAAATACATATCTATCAACAAGTGAATCGAAAAATCAAGTGAATAAATAATTTGATGAACAGAATAAACTGGTGAATATAATAGAATCAGGGGCATAGAAAGGGAGTGGACTAACAATTCTCAGGGGGAAAAGAGTGAGGGGGTGAGGGAAGAGACTGGACAAAAACCATACACCTATGGATGAGGACAATGTCGGGAGGAGGTAAGGGCAGAGGGTGGGGTGGGAACTGTGTGGAGTGGAGCTATGGGGGGAAAAAGGAGGAACAATTATTATAATCTGAACACTAAAGATTTATTAAAAATAATAAAATGGTTATGGTGATTGCAGAACTTGATATATTTATAGCAAATCATTTGTTAGGCATTTAAAATGGATGAATTTTATGGCTTGTCAACAGTTATTTTTAAAAATATCAAAAAAAAATCCATTTGGAAAAGAAGAGTATTCTCAAAATTCAGCACTATTCTTGAGGAGCTGAAAGAACTAAACAGATAATGTCAAGCAATGTAGGAAGGATATCAAAGAAGCTTTGAGAAAATAAAAAATCTTCACCAGAAAGAAATGATTTTCTTAGTATACTATCTGGATCTCCAGTATAGTAAATAATTTTAACAGGGTCCTTACACTGCAAACACTACTTAGTTACCATGTTTAAAATCAATTTTATACAGAGCATAAAAGACAATCTTATTAGCTTTGACAGTGGAAAATAGAGAAGGACGGGAAATGAATAGAGATAGCATCTCTGAGGATAGGAGGCTATTACGGCATCCTTATCTTACAGCCTGCAGAGACAGAATATTTTATTTGCAGATGTTGGAGCATAAACGGAGGTAGTTATTTTAGGAAGAGAAGTGGGATGTGGCGTGAGATAAATCCTCGTCTAACAGAGCAGAAACCAGTAGGTAATGTGTAAAGCTGATAGATAAAAAAAATAGTGCGATAAGAGCATTTTTTTAAAGAGAGATTTAGGGTGGCCGACAGCAGAGTTCAAAGCTCTTCCCTGTGGGGCGCTGGCGGGACAAGTGGCTGTGGAGAGGTGTCACTGGAAGACTCGTCATAAGCCTAGCACAAGGACTTGAGTTTTTCCAAAGGGTTCACATCAGTAAAGATTAGAGAAAATAGACATTCAGAAGACAAAGGTATCCCGTCCCTGCATCCTCCAAAACAAGAGAGAAATGGTAGATACTCAGAATGGCCATTCTTCCTGTTGACCAGGAGTTCAGTTTCTAGAAAACATGCCTGCCGTGTTTGGAAAGTCCCCCCCCCAGGGGCCAAAAGTGGGTGGGTGCCCTCTCTTTCTTTGAGGTCTCACTGCCTGAGTGCCGGCCTGGGTCCCAGCACTGCCTCCAGTAAAGGGCAACTGCTGGCTTTGCGTGCCGCCTGCTGAGTGACAGGCACTTCCATTGGCTTTGGTGAGAGTGATCACAGAAAGCACAGGACTCAGGCTCAGGGGCCTCAATTAAATAAGAGGATCGAACGAACACAGAGCCGTAAATGTGTGCCACCAAAGCGCACGCTCTCTCCCCGTGCCAGGCGGGCGTCCGCAGGGAGGGTGGCTCACCGGTTACAGAAACCCACTGCAGGCTTGCTTCTACCGTCAGGCTGTACATCAGCTCATGTCGCAGAAGTTCAGCAGCCGAGGATCGATGTCTCTCTCTCATCGATGTTTCTAACTCTCTATCCCTCTCCCTTCCTCTCTGTAAAAATCGATAAAATATATTTAAAAAAAAATAAATAATAATTAAAAAAATAAAAATATATTTTATTGATTTTTACAGAGAGGAAGGGAGAGGGATAGTTAGAAACATCGATGAGAGACATCAATCAGCTGCCTCCTGCACACCTACTGAGGATGTGCCCGCAACCAAGGAACGTGCCCTTGACCGGAATGGAACCTGGGACCCCCTCAGTCCACAGGCCGACGCTCTATCCACTGAGCCAAACCGGTTTCGGCAATAAAATATATTTTTTAAAAAGTTCAGCAGCCGTGGATGGCACGGTGGCAGTTCGGCAGAGCTGTGTGGGACCGGTTCCTGCCTCTGTCCTGAGAACCAGTGAAGAGTTTATTCTGAAACTGATAGACTTAGTGAAACTCCCTTCCCGTGGCCGCTCTTACCGGAAATCTGCACTCCCGAGCCTCCAGGGGTGTCCCGTGTCCCTCCCTGGTACCGGCCCCATCTGCCTGCTCTCTCTCTCCTTTCGGTATAGCCAACTTGCGGACTCGTCGTCTTCCTTTGGACTAAGTCTTTTTTTTTTTAATATTTTATTGACTTTTTACAGAGAGGAAGGGAGAGGGATAGAGAGTCAGAAACATCGATGAGAGAAAAACAGATCAGCCACCTCCTGCACGCCCCCCACTGGGGATGTGCCCGCCACCAAGGTACCTGCCCTTGACCGGAATCGAACCCGGGACCTTTCAGTCCGCAGACCGACGCTCCATCCACTGAGCCAAACCGGTTTTGGCTGGACTGAGTCTCGATGAGAGGCCCGTGCTCACTGTCGCCCAGGAGGTGCAATACCTGTCATTTCTCCCCGCAGGGCCAGAACCTGCCCGGGCGGATCCTGTTCCTGCGCTACGTGGTGCAGACCCTGGAGGACGACTTCCAGCACACGCTGCGGAAGCAGCGGCAGCACCTGCAGCAGTCCATCGCCAACATGGTGCTGTCCTGCGACCGGCAGCCCCACAACGTCAGGTAACCGCCCCTGAGCGCCCACGGCCAGAGGCCGGGGTGCAGGATTGAACATCGGGCGGGGGAGACACTGCGGAGCGGGTGCGGTGGTTACTGAGCATAGACAGCCCGAGGACAAATTCTCTCTGGACCAGCGGATGCTGGGCACCAGAGTCTGCGTGTATCTCTCAAGGCCATCAGACTCCCTCTGGTCTATTTCACTACTGTCCCAACACCCAGAGATCTAAGAGCAACCTCAACTTCTGGTAGCGGGTCCAGGGATAGGAAATTAGTAAGGGGAGCCCTAACCGGTTTGGCTCAGTGGATAGAACATCAACCTAAGGACTGAAGGGTCCCAGGTTCAATTCCGGTCAAGGGCCTGTACCTTGGTGGCGGGCACATCCCCAGTAGGAGGCGTGCAGGAGGCAGCTGATTGATGTCTCTCTCTCATCGATGTTTCTAACTCTGTCCCTCTCCCTTCCTCTCTGTAAAAAAATCACTAAAATATATCTTTAAAACAATTAGTAAGTAGGGACTCCTCCAAGAGCACAGGAGAGCGTCGCTGGGTTTTAAATGTGAAAATAACGTCGGAATGAGAGCAGTTCTGCCAGCCCTTCTGCTGGGTGAGCACAGGCACTGGATGGAGTCGGCCAGGAGACATGGTCCCACTGCCAGTGCTGCCAGTCACTTCCTTTCCCACCTCTCCTGCCTGGAGCCTCTTCGTAGACAGAGTGATTCTTGGGTTTGAAAATAGGCATTTGTGGCCTCAGAATGCGAACTGGGTCCTCTATTTGCGCCTTAGCAGTGAAAAAAGCCATCTGCTCCAGATGGGAGAACTAGCTGTCTTTGATTCGATCAGAGAGGGATGTGGCTAATGGAAGTACGCATGTATTTATCAAAACTCATCACACGAAAACTGTACGCCATTTACTGTCTGTAAGTTACTCCTCACAGGTGAGGTTTTAAAAGAGAGATGGTAAGTCCGTCTCCATATGACCCCTTTGTAGGGGGTTTCTTTGAGAACTGTGCCTACGAAGGGTAAATTAGTCCTACAAGCTTTAGAAGCCAAAACTGGTTTGGCTCAGTGGATAGAGCGTCGGCCTGCGGACTGAAGGGTCCCAGGTTCGATTCTGGTCAAGGGCATGTACCTTGGTTGCGGGCACATCCCCAGTAGGGGGCATTCAGGAGGCGGCTGATCGATGTCTCTCATCAATGTTTCTAGCTCTCTATCCCTGTCCCTTCCTCTCTGTAAAAAAAAATCCATAAAATGTATATTTAAAAAAGAAAAAGAAAAGAAAAAAAATACACTAGTCCCCGCTCCCTTCGCCTGCCTTTTCCTTTCCCACGGTGGTAACGACTTTCAACTCTGTCACTGAAGTTGGATGTTTACGTCTGCGTGGCTAAATGACCTGCTCTGTTGCTAATTCTTGGCTTTTCATTACTAGCTATTATCTCTCTGTTTCCACATGGAAGATGATGAGAGAGCTCTTTTTGCTGCCTGCCTCCTTCCTCCATACACACATTTCCCAGCCCCCAGCCCGTTAATACAGTTACCTCACAGTTTGGTGCAGGTCAGCATTCGACGTTTCTATTACTGTGGCTGTGTAGCTGGTCAGAGTTGAGTCAAGTACTCAACTATGATGCTTTGTGTCTTCCTTTGAGTTGATAATTGCCTTGGTTTTAGTTTCCTTGTATTCTTCGTGCTTATTGGAAATCAATCCCAAATTCTCTACTAGTTGGTCTGAACCTCCCCTCAGGTGTGACTTTGGGGAGACATTTTGGCCTCTTTCAGTCTGGATTGGTTGTCCTCTTGGCCAGTCCTTATTGTAAATGTGGGGATTCCCTCTGCCTGTCCCTAGTGTGGGACTCTTACTTATTTGCTCTACTTCTTCTCTTTCTTGGTTCACTCCCTCCTTTTGATGGACCAGTCACCAGTAGAATCTGAGAAAGGTATGTGGGAATAAAATTTTTGAGATCTTGTATGTCTGAAATTAATCTTTCCACAAACTGATTCATAACTGAGTGTAGACAGTTAGATTAGAAATAACTTTTCTACAGAATGTTGAAGGAAATCTTCCATTGTCTTCTAGCTTCCAGAATCACTGTTAAGAAGTTATAAGCTACTTTGATTACTTACTTTTTTATGTGCCCTGGTTTTTATCTCTGGAAGTTTATAGAACCTTCTTTTTCTCCAGTATGCTTCTATAGGTCTATATTCATTCATTGTGTGGGCTGTTAAAATCTCAAAGTGCGTCCTTCATGCCTGGAAAACAGTTCCATTTCTAAGAGTTATTTATTTATTTCTCTAAATGTTCCTTTTAAAAATAATATTCTGCTATCTTCTTTCATGAATCCATATTTTCTCATACATTTGATGATTCCAATGACAGCTTTCGTTTTTGATTATTCTTTGCATAAATGTCTCTTTTAACAGGTTGCTGTTTTGAGGGCAGGAGAGGGATGGTTTGGGCTTTTTGGTCCTCACTCTCATGTTAGACCGTTCCCTTGATGTCTGGGACACTTTCTAGTCTGTCCCTGTTCAAGGGTGACAGACTCAAAGGCTGCCGGGAGCTCCGAGTACCTGGGAGGACCTGCCGTCTCTGCCTGCCCTGCAGGTGGGACTGGCCGTCCATTTCTCAGACAACACCCTGTCCATGTCTTAGGTCTTCCTTCTTGGATTGGGTGGGTTTTCCAGAGAAACCCCCGCTTTCCTACATGGAAGATAAGGACCGGGATGCCAGCATTTAGGAAGACAGGTGCAGGAAGATGGCACGTGTCTGCACTCAGCACGCATATGTCCACTTAGTGCCCTGTGTCTGCCTCACTGCCTGCGCCTCACCTGTGCCTGCTCTTCTAGTCCATAAGCTCTGTCTTACCTCTCCACAGAGGTACTCTGTAGCCTTAGAGGTCTACGATTTTCTTAAACATCTTACAAGCCATAATACTTACTTTAATTTACCCCTTCCACCCTCACTTCAGAGAAACTGTGTACTGACATTTGCAAAGCTTACTGAAAAAAATTGTTTTCACTTTTTGCGTAAGTACTATGAAATAGGATTGCTCTTATCTACTGCTGGCTTAGAGTTCAGCTTTCTCGATTCTGCTAAGTCAGTTAAAATGTATCCCTTTGCCGTTTTGATTAAACATCCTTAAAACATGACTCACTTGTCTTGTTACTTAGTTGCTTGGTTACTTTTTTTTTTATATACATTTTATTGATATTTTACAGAGAGGAAGGGAGAGGGATAGAAAGTCAGAAACATCGATGAGAGAGAGACATCGATCAGCCGCCTCCTGCATGCCCCGCACTGGACATGTGCCCGCAAGCAAGGTACATGCCCCCGACCAGAATCGAACCTGGGACCTTTCATTCCGCAGGCCAACGCTCTATCCACTGAGCCAAACCGGTCTTGGCTCCTTGGTTACTTTTAATTTTGTAATCAGCATCTCTTAACCATCACACAAATCAAAGTCTGGGACCTTGATAATTAATTACCTACTAATAACACACCCATCCCCCATCACCTACTCTTCCTCCTTCCTGTATCCAAAGTAATCAGAATCCAGAATGTTCGTCATCCTTTTCCTTTCTATGTAGTTTTATTGTTTCTGCATGTGTTCCTATAAAGTATATATTTTTATTTTTAGCTAGATATTAAAAGATATCATGTTATATGTAATCTATTACATTAAAAAGTCTTTTCTTTTTCACTTACTATTACAGAATACTAAGACTTGTCTATATTGTTACCTAACACTATAGCTTATCCATTTTCACCACTTTATAATATTCTGTTTTGTGAATACACTTCCTTTTCCTTCCGATTTCTAAGATTTCATGCTTGTGTTTTCACTTCTTTTTCTCATTCCTTGTAGATTTTTAAAAATTATTTGCTGTAGTATCTATTAGTGGGATTTTTTGAAAGATACAAAATTAGGTGTGTATATTCAATCCACCATTTCTGGCTAGGTTGCCTAAGTGATCATCAAAGGAATTTTAACTGTATGAGATATGTTTGCCTGGCTGACCTTGAGAGCCTACTCCCTGTGTCAAATATGACTCTGCTGTACATACTGTAAACCTGGAGTATGAGCATTCATAGCTGACGCCTAACAAGGACTTCTGTGGTCATTCACGTCAGCTCCCCACCTAGTCAAGGGGTATTTCTGGCTAGGAAGCTACAAGTAGTGCTCTTTGACCTTGGAGGTACCTCCCAGTGATGCTAACTCAGAGTACATGTTGTATCTTGGTTACTGGTATAACCCGGCTGCATTTAATGTGCGGTTTCCAGTAGACTTTTTACATTGAAAATAGTATAAGGGCCGAAACAAGTTTGGCTCAGAGGATAGAGCATTGGCCTGTGGACTGAAAGGTCCCAAGTTCGATTCTGGTCAAGGGCATGTACCTTGGTTGTGGGCACATCCTCAGTAGGGGGTGTGCAAGAGGTGGCTGATCGATGTCTCTCTCTCATTGATGTTTCTAACTCTCTGTCCCTCTCCATTCCTCTGTGTAAAAAATCAATAAAATATATTTTAAAAAATAAAAGAAAATAGCATAAGGGCCTTCTGTTGCATTGGGGAAACCCAGGGGTTAGGAGCCCAGGTGAAGGCTGCAGGTCTGCGCACCATACCATCGGACCAAAGTTTAACCTTTTCTCCTCTTTTCCCCTCGCAGAGATGTGATCAAGTGGTTGGTGAAGGCGGTGACGGAAGGCGGGTTAACTCAGCCCCCCAACGGGAGTCACGCCTGTCCGGGCCCGGGCGCCACGAGGGCCAGCAGCAGCCACGCCGCTCCGCAGCCCGCGCTGACGAAGAACACCGCGCAGGTGTAAGCGCAGACGCCGCCTCTTGGGGCTGCTGGCACCGACCGGGTAGACACAGCCCCGCTCCCTAAGAGCGGTTCCCCCGTTCACCAGCCGACAACAGAATGGCTCTTGCCAAAGACCATCTTGTTTGGCCAGAGGCTAAGTTTCTGATTCCAGAGGGAGGACAACACAGAGGCTTCCCCTGGATGGATAGGGCTCTAAGTGAACGCAGATTTATAAACGGAAGTGAAACAAAACACGAGGACACAGCCCTCCTGTCCTGGACACCAGACAGTGCAGTTCAGCTGCGCATCCTTCAGCTTCATGGACGGAAGAGAGGGCGGGTAGTGGGTGCTCAGCAGCCTCCAGGCCTCAAGGACCTGCGTCCCTTTCCCCCAGGCCTGTGCGGAGTCTGGCCGCTCAGCCTGCCGGTTCTGCCAGCTTTTAACAGCCGTGGTTCAGACCAGGCCGGTCCCAGGCGCTCAGCACCGGAAAGAGATGCCTGGAGTTCTTGTACGGGGTAGAGAGTGGTCTTGGTGTTTTTTGAGAGGCGCCAAGGTTTTAACGGCCGGAGCTGCCCTTATACAAGTAACCCCGTATCCAGGGTCAATCATCTTGTGAGAGATCAGTCACACTCGGCATTTCAAACACACCATGTGTGCCTAAATTCACCACGCTGCATTACAATCTAGTTGCATGGATTTTCATACAAGCCCTATAGGTTTTGACTAACTTAGAAGACAACCTTGTATCAAAATGGAGGTCTTGGAACAGAAAAGCATTTACCTGGGCAGCCTTGAAGTAGGGTTACCTCAGAACCCCAGTTTACAGATCCGAGAGAGGCCCACACAGTTCCTTGAAGGGAAGCTAATCTCACATAATAGTAACAATTTTTTTTAAGTGAATATTATTAGAAATAAAAGTCATTTACTATGACCTTACCAATAATCATAGGCACTACCGTTTGCCACTCATGGCTGCCTGGCTGCCCGATGTCCCTCAGAGCACCCACAGCTTTCTGAACGAGGCCCTGCCAGTCACTGTCAGCCGGTGCACAGCTCTCACTGCAGGCCCAGAGTCTGAGGCCTGTGCCCCTGGTCCACCGACTGTGTCACCGCCCTCTGGTCCTTCACAGTCATAACGCACGTTAGAAAGATGGACTCCGGCCTCCTCACCTTCCTGAGAGGTTGTCCAGGTTCCTTCTGCCACATCAGCTGGTGAGGTCATGTGGGAGAGGGCCACGTTCCACCAGTTGAAGCTCTGAGAATGAACTGAGTGAAAGATCGTGTAAAGGAGCCAGAAATAGAGAAAACTATATGGGAAATACCTACAGGGGAGCAATTAATAAATAATACAAGAATAAGCTCTGCATTTCACAACTGTAGGCCTCCTTTCCCCACCTCTGTATTTCCCCCCGAATCAAAGAGATTCAAATACTTGGTAGCAGTTCTGGGCCCGTTTCTTCATCTGCAAAAGTTATAAATTAGATGATCCTCAAAGTATCTAGATCCTTATGATTGTACTAGTGGCCCGGTGCACGAAATTCATGCACAGTTAGGGTCCCTAGGCCTGACCAGTGATCAGGGCTAATCGGTGGGGTGATCAGGGGGTCCCCATTGGCACCCACCTTGGCTGCCCTGGAGCCTGCAGGCTGGGGGCAGCTCCTGCATGAGCATCTGCCCCCTGGTGGTCAGTGCACATCTTAACAAACAGTCATTCCACTGGTCATTCTGCTGTTAAGTCCATTTGCACATTAGGCTTTTGTTATATAGGATGCTTCTACCTTCGAGTTTAAAAGCAGCTTGCTTTGCAGCTCACCCCCCGTTCTGAGGGGCTCAGAGAGTATGATCGGGCAGAAGGAACTTGGGTAGGTGAAACTGCCGGACAGAGCATGCTGGCGGCTTGAGTAGTTCTCAGACCTCTGTGCTTTATGAGAGCTGGTGGGATCCTCCCTGCCAGCAGGGGGCTCCCCCCACCTCCTCTCACCCGAGTCCGCTCTGCCCTCAGGATTGTGTGCCAGCTGCAGAGGATGCTGTCCATCGCCGTGGAGGTGGACAGGACGCCCACCTGCAGCTCCAATAAGATCGCCGAGATGATGTTTGGGTTTGTGCTGGACATTCCGGAGAGGAGTCAGAGGTGAGTCTCAGTTCTGTTTTCCTTTCTTATTCCTGCAACCTAATCTTGAAAGAAAATTCCAAACAGTAGTTAAATTGGTGGTGGTGGTGTGTGTGCGTGTGCGCAGGGGGAGGAGAGGAGGTAGTTCCTGTTTCTATAACCTGTAAAAGACAGGTTTGTTTGTTTGTTTGTTTGTTTGTTTTTCAAATATATTTTATAGAGAGGAAGGGAGAGAGTAACATCGATCAGCTGCCTCCTGCACACCCCCTACTGGGAATGTGCCTGAACCAAGGTACATGCTCTTGACCGGAACCGAGCCTGGGACCCTTTCAGTCCACAGGCCGACACTCTATCCCCGGAGTCAAACCAGTTAAGGCAAGAAGACAGTTTTCCATGAATCATTATTTGCACCTGAGTCATAATTTTTTGGGAGACGTCAGAATACCTTCAATGGAGCCTAAGCTTTCCTACTTTCCCCATTAGCTGACAACCTTCCTCCTCCAAGACTCGCCTGCTAAGCACAGCCTTCTTCCCTGACCCTCGGCCACGGAGCCAGGCATAAATGTCCGTGGGAGGCTTGAGAGTGAAGGAAGAGTATGTCCAGTAGTAGAGATGGGCAAGAATGAACAGGGCGGGCCTGCAGAATGAGCCCAGGGAGTGAGACAGGAACCAATTCCGCTAAGCACGTGTTAATAAAGCATTCCCTAGCAGGGGTAAAGAAAGACAGTTCTTGGCTAGAACTAAGGGTTCTTTCTTGGAACCAGCAATTTCAGAATCCAGAGGCAGACAAGGAAACCGGACTGAATAGGAATTCGTGGACACTTGCTAGTACAGGAAGTAACTATGGGAGAGAAAGTATCTCCCTCAGCTCTCTGCTCTCACCCCCTGCCCCAATGCTCCCGGATGGCAGCCCACAGCTCTGGTTCCTCATGAGAAGGAAATGCCCTACAAATATTAGTCATAAAGACTTAATGAAAACACCCTGATTAAGACAGGCGTTTATGGGGTCCCTACAGTGTGCCGGTCATTGTCACGTTCTCATATGTTCCTGAAACTAAAAAATGAGAAAAATACTAAATATAGTGAAAGAACTCGTCCAGGGTTACACAGCTGATCAGATTCAGAATCCAAATTTTAAGCCAGGCCGCCTAGCCTAGCTGGTTTGGCTCAGTGGATAGAGTGTTGGCATGTGGACTGAAGGGTCCCAGGTTCGATTCCCATCAAGGGCATGTACCTTGGTTGCAGGCACATTCTCAGTAGGGGGCGTGCAGGAGGCAGCTGATGGTTGTTTCTCTCTCATGGATGTTTCTAACTCTCCCTTCTTCTCTGTAAAAAGTCAATAAAATACATATATATATATATTAAACACTTATAAGTCCCAGGTTCATTGTTCAAAGGAGGCAGCCTGAGAGAGAGGTCAGAGAGCTGTGCACAGATGCTGTGCTTGCTGTACCACTTCATTTGGTCCAACTCACACAGTCATTCCTGTAAGCCCAGATTCTGCTGAGGGTGAGAAATCCAAGGACCACACAACTAGGAACAAATTGAGATTTAAGAGACAAAAATAATTAAAGTAAAACATGGCCCTACTTTAAAGCTCTCAGAGGGGCAAATTGGCACTCACCAAGTTATACCAGAAAACCCTTCATCTTAACGTTCCTTGCTGAGAACCAGTATGCACACGCCGTGAACATCCAGAAATACTATTCTCAGCATTAGCTCTCCCAGTCAGTGTGAAGTAATTCTCCTTAACGTGCCCTAAATCGTCTTCTCCCAGTACCACGGCTCTCCCGCCTCCAGCCGTTGTTGGTTCATGAACAAATCTGTGTCTGCCTGTCCTCGGCCTGGTGAGTGAGTGTGTGTAAGCCTCCACTGGGTTCTGTGTCTGCCTGTCCTCGGCCTGGTGAGTGAGTGTGTGTAAGCCTCCACTGGGTTCTGTGTCTGCCTGTCCACGGCCTGGTGAGTGAGTGTAAGCCTCCACCGGGGTCTGTGTCTGCCTGTCCACAGCCTGGTGAGTGAGTGTGCAGGCTCCACCGGGTTCTGTCTGCCTGTCCACAGCCTGGTGAGTGAGTGTGCAGGCTCCACCGGGTTCTGCCTGCCTGTCCACAGACCTGGTGAGTGAGTGAGTGTAAGCCTCCACTGGGTTCTGTGCCTGCCTGTCCACAGCCTGGTGAGAGTGTAAGTCTCCACCGGGGTCTGTCTGCCTGTCCACGGCCTGGTGAGTGTGCAGGCTCTTTCACAGCTGCCTGTTTCGGGACAAACGTTAGGGCGTCGAGGGGGATGGTGGGACGTTCCTGGAAATGAGAGCCGCGCCCATGACCTTCCTCTTCCCCCTCCCGCAGAGAGATGTTCTTCACCACCATGGAAAGCCACCTCCTGCGCTGCAAAGTGCTGGAGATCATCTTCCTGCACAGCTGCGAGACGCCCACCCGCCTGCCCCTGTCCCTGGCGCAGGCCCTCTACTTCCTGAACCACTCCACGTCCCTGCTCAAGTGCCAGGTACCTGCCTCCCGCCGCCGGTCAGGCCAGGACCCCTCCCAGCCCTGAGCATCGCGCCCCAGGGGCCGGGACACGGCGCGGCGCCGCCCCCTGGGGAGCTGGTTCCTAGCAGCCTCCCCCTGTCTCCGCAGTCGGACAAAACGCAGTGGCAGACGTGGGATGAGCTGGTGGAGCACCTGCAGTTCCTGCTGTCCAGCTACCAGCACGTCCTCAGAGGTGAGGAGCACTGCGCGCAGAGGGTGTGGTCTCGCGGGTGCGTGTTTAACACGTACGACGCGTTAGTTACGTGGGGACTCCAGGCAGTCAGCGCTGCTCCTTGTACCTGCGAGGACCAGCAATGGCAGACTGGAATCACTGCTGAGGCAGAAGAGCGCCTGTTCTCGCGATAGCACGTACGCAACACACGGGTCCTCACCAGTGTTAGGAGTGAGCTAGTCATCAAAACGGGGTGGGGGGGGGGTGCTCGGTAAGTTCCCGACTCGCTCTGACAACTGACCCCGCCCATCACTGCACGTCTTTGCTGGGGCGGTTGCTGAGACGACGGACATTACAAACATCCGCAGCATGGCGCAAACACAGCGCATCAGCGGAAGGGAAAGTGTCCATCCTCCAAAACTGGAAGGCACCCCGAGGTCTGTCCGAGCGGCTCTGCTCACAGCCCAGGCAAAGCTGAGAAAGAGCTGCTGCCAATGAGAAGGGAGATTAGCCACGGATCATGGGGCCCTGGGAAAGGTGAGGTAATTATTGACAGAAGGAAAGAGCAACTTCAGCAGAAAGCTGGCATCCCTCTTGGGGTGATGCCCTGAGCACACCTCAGCCTTCTCTATGTAATCACAAGGAAAATCAAACAAACCTGTTTTAGGGATTTCACAGAACAACTGTAAAAAGTGCCACTTTCTTCAAAAGGGAGGACCGAGAAACTGCTCCATTTTAAAAAGCAACTAAAGCCTGTGAGAACTACATACAAAACCTGGTCCCACAGGGGGTCCTGGCCAGGAAAAAAGAAGCTAGAAGTACATTATTGGGACAATTGATATTTAAACAGATTATAGAATTGCATTAATATTAAATTTTTTAAAAATATATATATTTTTTTTTATATTGATTTTTTTTTTTGCAGAGAGGAAGGGAGATACAAAGTCAGAAACATCAATGAGAGAGAAACATCAGTCCAGCCGCCTCCTGCACAACCCCCAAAGGGGATGTGTCCGCAACCATGGTACATGCCCTTGACCGGAATCTAACACAGGACCTTTCAATCCACAAGCCGACGCTCTATCCACTGAGCCAAACCGGTTTTGGCAATTTTCCTATTTTTGGTAATTTTCCTGGACTCTGAAAGTAATGTTCTTGATCTGAGATCTATACTGAAATACTGAGGGAGAGAAGGGCAGTATCTTATTCTCAAAGGATAGGAAAATGTGTGTAAAATGTGTCCGCATGATCCTGTGGAGGCTGATTTTTTTTTTTCTTTTTATTCTATTTTGGAGGTTGATTTTAGCTCATAGAGGCACTTGGGAAGGTAAGAAAGGCCTAGAACCGAGGTGGATGTTGTAGAGACAGAAAAAAAAGGGGGGGGGAGGGAGACTGTGGATTTAAGCCAGAGAGCAGGGTTTAAATCCCCCTCCAGCACTTTCCATGGCCGTGCAGCTAACTTGGTCTCTAGACCGTTTCTCCCTCTGCAGAACGGGGCTGGTAATATTTAACTGCCACGCTGCTTGCAAGTGGGTGTGAGGACCAAGTAGGCATGGCTCAGGCGTGGTGAGTGGACCTTGGTCTGCCGTTTGCCTAACCAGGGTAAGCTGCAAGGGTCTTCTCTCTCCCAAGTTCTTGTAACTAACCAGAGTGCATTGTCAAGGCCGAGGCACATGCTTGGTGGCTGGGGCACTTTTAACTCAGAGAGCGGAAGCGTCCTGCGCAGGACAAAGCCCCGAAGGCACATTCCCCGGTCCCTGGCCTCACCGGGCTTTACGTAACCATTTCTTGTGGAGACCTGGCAGCAAGTTTAATATTAAAGCAGCTTGTTTTTCTTTCAAGTTCACCTTTAAAACATCGTGTTCATTTCGGTTTTGCTTCCCAGAAAACACACCTGTGTCACGGGCAATAGTGACTTAACACAGACACGGATTCTGATTTGCTTACAGAATGTTCTTAGGCTTCAAGTAAGGGAAAGGAAGGCCTCCGGTCAGCAGACGGGGGTGGCAAAAGTAGGCTTATAGGTGTAATACAAATAAAGAATACAGTAATTAATAAATAATACAAATATGAACTTCCAGGTACTCACAGTGTAAGCCCACTTTTGCCCACCCGCATTGAATAAATGGGTGTGATGCAATGCTCCTTTGTCCTTGACATCCCCTCCCACTTCCGTGGAGACCAAGTAGTTTGAAACAGTGTCCTGCCCTCAGTGGCACCCTGAAATGTCAGGGAGGGCTCCCGGTCACCTCTGCCTCTTCACATGGGCTGAGGACATTTGGAGCTCAGCCTGTTGTCAAAATGGGGGAGGAGGGAGGGAGGCTGAAAAGCCTCTTAACATGGAGAGAGAGAGCAAGACAAGCAGATTCACCCACACTGGCTTATGGCGTCCAATGACCTTGCGGAGGTCATTGGCCTTTTCCAGATGGGGACGCAGAGGCAGGGAAAAAAGCAAAGGCAGAGCCAGGAATCAAACCCGGAGCTGTTGCAAAGTCTGTGCAGTGAACACACTGGAAGGAACTACTTTTCTGTGAAATTAGGAAGTGAGAGTCTAAGGCATTTCCAGCCCCTTTTCTAAACGCCCTCTGCATGATTAAATTACTTTCGTACAGACCCTTGGCCTTGGGGAGAAGTATATCCCGAACCTTCTTCTTTTACAAACGTTTCCAGAGGCAGACATTCCCCACAAGACAGGGTTAAAAGAAACAACTCCCCACACCCCAGTGTCTGAACACAAATGTACTTACTCCTTTGGCCTATCCTACAATGCAGATGAAATGGTTTCACTTAAAGAGTTACTGTAATAAACCAATACTGCAATAAACTTACTCAAGACAATTTCAGTACTTCTTTGCAATTCTTTCCTATTTAGGAAAAATCTTCCTGAAGATCAGCGGTTCTCAACCTGTGGGTCGCAACCCCTTTGGGGGTCGAACAACCCTTTCACAGGGGTCGCCTAAGCCTATCGGAAAACACAGATACGATTCATCACAGTAGCAAAATTACAGTGATGAAGTAGCAACAAAAATAATTTTATGGTTGGGGGTCACCACAACATGAGGAACTGTATTAAAGGGTTAGAAAGGTTGAGAACCACTGCTGAAGATACTTAAAATTCACTTGAATGTTTTTCAAGTGGTTATATTAATCTTATTGTTTCATTGTTTAAACCAACACATGGAAATTAAGAGGGAATAGAATTTTTTTAAATGTGAAAAACTTGAGGACAGAGAGAACAAGAAGAATGGGCCTTTTGGAAATAGTTACCCCAAGTATTCACTTGGCCTTGACCTGTGTCCCAGTAACCAGACCTGCCTACTGAAACTGCTCTTCGGTGTCTTAAACTACAAAGAGCAAAAGCAACTCATTTCAACTGACTCGTTCCCTCTTGCAGAGCATCTCCGGAGCTCGGTGATCGACCGGAAAGACTTAATCATCAAGCGGATTAAGCCCAAGCCCCAGCAGGGCGACGACATCACCGTGCTGGACGTGGAGGAGCAGATCGAGGCCTTCCGCAGCCGCCTGGTGCAGATGCTGGGGGAGCCCCTGGTCCCCCAGCTCCAGGACAAAGTGCACTTGTTGAAGCTCCTGCTCTTCTACGCTGCGGACTTGAACCCCGACGCGGAGCCCTCCCCCAAGCACTGGAGCAGCCCCTGAGGTCCCGCTCTGCACTGCGCACCAAGATTACCTCGTGAACTGTCTCGCCAACTACTTGCAAGCTCCGAAAGTGTGGAAAGTAGTTACAAACGTCTTACAGGACCAAACCTATC